>VWZN01006818.1:341530-373222 GCA_013396955.1 Regulus satrapa
TGGAGTCCTGCTTCGACTTCGCCCAGTGCCGGAAAAACGGCTTCAAGGTCTACGTGTACCCGCAGCAGAAGGGGGAGAAGATCGCCGAGAGCTACCAAAACGTCCTGGCCGCTATCGAGGGCTCCCGGTTCTACACCTCGGACCCCGGGCAGGCCTGCCTCTTCGTCCTCAGCTTGGACACGCTGGACCGAGACCAGCTCTCGCCCCAGTATGTGCACAACCTCCGCTCCAAGGTGCAGAGCCTCCACCTGTGGAACAACGGCAGAAACCACCTAATTTTTAATTTATACTCCGGCACCTGGCCCGACTACACTGAGGATGTGGGGTTCGACATTGGCCAGGCTATGCTGGCCAAAGCCAGCATCAGTACTGAAAACTTCAGACCCAACTTTGACGTTTCTATCCCGCTCTTTTCTAAGGATCATCCTAGGACAGGAGGGGAGAAGGGATTTTTGCGGTTTAACACCATCCCTCCTCTCAGGAAGTACATGTTGGTATTCAAGGGGAAAAGGTACCTGACGGGGATAGGGTCAGACACCAGGAATGCCTTATATCACGTCCATAACGGAGAGGATGTTGTCCTCCTGACCACCTGCAAGCATGGCAAAGACTGGCAAAAGCACAAGGATTCGCGCTGCGATCGAGACAACGCCGAATACGAAAAGTAAGTGAGCGGTGCCCCTTTCCCCGTGCTTGTATCCCCGGGGCATGCCGAGCTGCCCTCCGCTGCGGGCGGCCCGGGCCGCCGGGCAGATGTGGGCAGATGTGGGCAGATGTGTGCCCGGTGCGCTGGCAGCGGCCAGAGGAAAGCGTGGATCGCTCCTTTGTCGGTGGCTTCTCCCGGCAGGCGGTCAAGCTTCTCCCGTTCGGCTGCCGGCTGGCTCCGTGCTGCCGTGGCCGGGGGAGCTGGCGGGGAGGCGTTGAAGGGCGATGCGGTGTCCTGCAGCCGCGGCGTCGCTTGCCCGGGGACCGATGACCTGCCATCCGCATCCCGGTGGCTTTCCAAACGCTGCCAGCGGGCGGAGGTGCTGTCGGAGGATGCGCTGGAACTTGGCGCTGCTTTTTGTGCCCCCAGCGCCTCTTAGGCCGGATGCCCCGTGCCTTCCCTGGCCCGAGACAAAGTTTGTGCGAGTCCTCGGCTCTCTGCGGGTCGCGTGTGAGCCGGGCTCCCGGAGCGGGCGGGTTGCTGCTGAGCGCGGTGGCTCGGACGCGCTCTCCCAAGAGCACTGCCTGGCGTGTGACCCGTGTCTGTGGATCTCCACAGACCAGCCAGCAACTTGGCCTCGCCGTGTTTTTCCTCTCAGTGCAAACCAGCACAGTATGAGTAAAGAAAGAAGGAAGGAGTGTTGGATTATGTGTGTGTCCTGTGTCTGAGTTGATGGTTTTTACATGTGAGAGGATATACCAGTGATGCGAGTGCAGCGTGTTCTTTCTGTGAACGCCTGGTTGCTTGCCTTTCCGTTGGGAAGAGACCGATTTGTTGGTAATGTCACTGTGAAGCCGAATTCTGTCTCGCTGTACTGCTGCCCTTGTCTTCCAGTCTGCTTTTCAGGTTTGTATATATAGCTGCCGGGAAAATCGCTTCTGGGAATTACCTCCAGGATTGCGATGCTGACTAAGCCATTTGCAGCTGATTAGTTCATTTAAATGCCGACCACCGCTATGTTTGCTGCAAAGTAGGTGCCTGTATATGAGGCTTTTCACGTGAGAATATTTCCTGGGTAGCATGAATTACACAATGAATTAAAACAGAGCAACCGTACAGCACTGCGTGATGTGCAGTGGAGGAGCTGCGCCCAGAGCTGCCGACGGCTGGAGGGTTTTGTGGTGCAACAGGGGAACGTGGGTGGAAAAATACTTGTGGAGAGCATTTGGGAAGAAGCTACGTTGGCATTAATACTGGTGAAAATTTCCGACTTGCTGTCTATTTCTCCACCGAAACTATCCCCGGGGGGGTTGGGAAGAGACCGGGAAGGTCGGCATTGCAAAGTCGGGAAGCCTGCGTGAACTGCCTGGGTGAACTCTGCTCACCTTTTGGTTACTGTTAATTCTGCTGCAGAGGGGGAGGAAAGAGCAGTGCAAATACTCAGTGGAGTTTTAATCCCATTCATTTTCAGAAAACTGATCGACGAGTGGTGAAATAATGCACACGTGGAAGCCATACAGCTTCAGTGCCAGGTTATCAGTGGAGAGAGATGCTAAGCTCATGTTATTTGTTACCCGGGAGTCCCTTTGGCTCATGGGCTCCTTCAGGGAATATATGCTTTGGGAAAGAAGGGAGACCTGACAATTGAAGCCTTTCAGGGTGTATTGGTTTTTTTGTTTTCATCTCTGAGCAATTTGAGCTAATTTACAGATGGGGAAAATCCTGGTTATTTGCTGTATGCTACAATGTATGTGCTGTCAAGCTGTCATAAACCACACATGCCCGTGGTTTCACGTGAGTCCAGGTTTTTTACAGCTATGCCATTTGGTCTAATAAAAGATAAACCTCTCCTGGTGAGCTCTGCTTCCCCCGAAGTGTCTTTGCCACTTATTGTGGTGAGATTTGTACATAGCAACCCTCAGGGGGTATGAGAGCATGAACCCACCTGGAATGTCATGCTATTCATAGAGAGAGCACACTTGCCGCTAGGCTGTGGCTGTATGTCTGGGGTGGAGGGCTTCAACATTCGTTGCGATGCTGCTGTTAAAAGACAGGAACTTGATGCTGACAAGAAAATAAGATTACTCTGAGAATTGAGGCAGGCTCAGTCTGTGGTCAGGCTGCTGAGATGAAGGGGTTTGCTCTAAGTGAACAACTGCAGATGCTGCAGCTCTGTTTGACCCAGCATCTTAGTGCAGTGAGGGCACCTGGCAGAGTGTGCTGCTGCCCCTTCTCTCTCACTTGTGCCTCAGTGCCGATGCACAGCAGAGTGTGCCATCTGCTGCTCTCCCAGCGCCGTGTCCTGCCGGGGCCTGTGTCTCCTGGCTCCTCTGTGCCCGTGGGCACCATGCCTGGTGCTCCATTCCCTTTATAAAATCTGCCAGGGTCACATCCCCAAGGTAGCATGACACAGGCATCCAGTTGAAGTGCTTCTGTGCTGATGTGTAACTCGGGTGTGAAAGCTGTAGAAGGAACTCCCATTTTTCATCCCATGTAAAGCAGCATCCGATCATCAGTGAGGCTGTAGTGCTTGGAAAGAGGCGTCTTTAAATACATCTGGGCCTGCAACTGCACATGGAGTGGCTCTTGTGAGGCGCTCGGGGCTTGGATTTAACAATGCATCCTCAAGGTTTTAATCAAAAAGAAGGAAAAACATACTCTCCAGGATGCATCTCTTGGCATATCTATATACAATTGGGAGTTGCATATTGTGCTTTTCTGTGCTGATTTTCCTGTTTGCTGTGATACTCACACCACTTCATGTGAAAGACAGTAACGTAGGTGCCCTTGCCGTGGAGAGCCGGCCTTGAGATACCAGTGCTTGCCTGGGTGACGTATGAATGATTCGGTCTAGAGACCTTGCCAAGCCAGGTAAATTAGGTGACCAGATTTTAAAACGTGCTGACCTTGTGTTAGCAGGGTAGTGGTGTTATGATGTGTTGGACTTGGGGCTGCACAGATCACAAGTTACTTGTGATGGGGTAACATTTGGTGTTGGGATGTGGTGTTTCCTCTTCAGGAGATTGAAAAAGCCAAGAAAGGTGACTTCCTGACCTCTGGAAAAATGTGTGGAGTGACTTGGTTTGGGGAAAGGAGGGATAGGCATGTGTGTATTTGACTGTCTCTGTGAATTGTATTGAAAGATCCATCTGTATGTCACAGCTAATAATTTACATCCTAGTTATGCATCTCAACAGATAAAGCTGAGGCAGACTAAAATGAATTACATTGTCATGATTAGACTGCTAGCAAACAGGATATAAAAGAAAAGAAAGAAACCCTCTGGTTTTCTTTACAGTGTCCTTGGTTGTCAGAGTCGGCCTTTGTCACCCAGCACTAGGGCAGCTGGGCTTTCTGAATTCCTCCACAATAAGATTTCAGCTTTAAGCTTTCCATTTCACAACGGGTTAAGGGAATAAAAGCTGCTGCTGCTGAAGTTTGAAGACAGCCCCTTAAATATTTAATGACAGTCTAAATATATACATATGTACAGTGTGTTTTAAACAAAGGCAGAATTCATATACAGGCTTAACTGGTTCAAAATAATTACTTTTTGGAAGGTAATATAAATTACTGTGGATACCAAATGAAATGGAGGAATGTCATGTTCTAGTAAAGCCAGATGCAGAGAAGAGGTTTGCACCAAAATGAGGATCTTTCTAGGAAAATAAAATAATGTCTGTACCATATCCCTGACCTGCAGCAACCCTGCCCTCAGAAGATGAAGAGGGTAGTAGCAACACTATCAAAAACCATGAGGTCTCACCAGAAGCTCATTCAAGGAGACTTTCTCTTCCATACTTGATATCCACAGTTAATGATGAGAATGAAGCAAAAGGGAAATAAAGAGTAGAATGGAGGAGGAAAAGTGAGAAAAAAATCCATACTTTTGAAGAAAAGTGAGTTATGGTGGAAGACAAATAGTATAATTAATGTTCTTTATAGACTAGATTTTTTTGACTGATCAATGCTCAAAAAGCCTGTGTGGTCATGACTGAGCTGAGAAAGGGAGGTAGAACACACAGGACCTCCTGAGGTGGGACTAGTTCTGGCAGAGGAGGTTGGAGGCATGTGGTAGTGGAGAGGAGCCTACGGAAGGAGCTGCTCACAGATCTACCTGGGGCTGCTGGCAGAAGTGGGAGAGAGCAGCAGCACCTTGCATGCTCGTACTGGCGAGACATCTCTGCAGAGCACACAGTAGCACTCAGCAGGGTTGGATGTGTACTTCTGCAGGAGAATATATCCAGCTGAACGTTTTCATTGATGCCTGGTACCTGGTAGGTTTACCTGGTGTGCACTCTACTGGTGGAACATGTGCCAATCGCAGCTGAACCTCCCACCCTTGAAAATCATGAGGAAAGGTCAGAGTCATGCAGTAGCCACAGAATGGGGAGAAAAGCAAGTTTTAGTTTTGCTTCCTTCCCACTAGGAATAAAATGCACATACTGAAAAGAAGTACAGGTAAAAGTACACACGGGGGATGACTTTGCCACTCAGCAGACTGGCATGAGAATGTGAAGTAAGGTTTGGGCTTGCCCGTCCAACACGATGGTAATGTGAGCACTCTGTGTGCATGTATGTGCACGTTTCAAACAAAGGTGAAATTCTTGTAATTTTAATATACTGAGCTTCCGTGTATTGTACTGAAATACAAACGTAAATGCCACACTTAATCAGTCACTGGATTATTTTTTGAATTATCTAAAAGCCTTCACAAGTCAGCTCATTTGCAGCTATTTAGGACAGATCTGAAAAATCACCCAGGATCAGGATGGCTGTTGTTCAGGACATCTGAAATGAGATAGGAACCAGTTAGTGCATCTTGTATATCACCAGGCTGTTTTGGGAGCTTGGATAAAACTCAAAAACTACTGAAAGTGCTTGGGCATTTTCCCAGAGTATCTTGACTCCTACAGAGACCTGTCCCCACCAGACTACTTTTTAATATTGATTTTTGAGAAACTGGAAATTTGCCTGGTTTATAATACATTTATCCAGAATGCACTAAGCAGGTAAATAACAAAGCTTTAATGGATGTCTGAGAATATAGGACTTGCCCTATTGTGTTCTTCCTCTTGCTCTTTGTGTTTTATTGTAGAGTGTCCTTATGTACCTGTTGATGCTGATTTAATGCAAGTAGGGCCCTGGGGGGAAGGAGCTTCCAGAGGCTCCAGGCTGGTTCCCTGGCAGGAGCTGGGAACAGGGGCGACAGGAGCATCCTTAAGCTGCCAGCCAGCTGCGCAATCCTCAGCCAGCCTGCTCCAGGCTCTTCCCTCTCGGTGGAGGTGTGGGAGCGGGTGGGTCCGTGAGCCCTGCTGGGTTTGTAGCTGTGTGTGTAGGGTCAGGAGCCCACCCTGCCCACAGGCCTTAAACCAGGAGCCCTCCTAACCTCAAGTAATGAAGTTCTTTTGTGGGGTGAGTTGTTATTCTAATGGGTTGCCCCAGGCCTTTCTATGTCTTTCTATGAAGCATCTCATAGGAGGCTGTGTAGTGACAAAGCATTACAGTAGATGGGTGACGTGGTCTGCAGCAGGTATTTTCTGCATGCAGAATGTATGGCAACACAGCTTTCTCAGCTAGAGGGGCTCTGTTTTTATTTGTCCTGCCTAGGAAAATTGATTTAGGATCATTTATTGATAAATACTCATCATTGAATAGACACTTGATGATAGAACGAAATTAAAAGAAAAATGTCATGATTCATAATTTTAAGTAGAATTAATCTGGAAACAAGTAGTTTCAAGAGCTTGTTGAACCCAGATGAGAACTGAGCTAAGAGTAACAATTCCAAGTACCTATTTTGGCAGGAGGAAGTCCTGTTGTGCCCCCAGCGAGGTGGCCTCAGCAAGAAGGTGCTGCAGAGCATCCCTTGGTGCTCCTGCCTTCTTACTTGCCTGACTGGGTGTTTCACTGGGCAGAGTCTGACTTCTGCAGGACATTTTGTGGTGGCCTAAAGTAAGCTTCATTGAAACTGCTCCTAAGGGAGAGAGATGGCTGAGTTTGGGATTCTCCTGTGGGTAGCATGCAGCTGCCTGCTGCTTCCTGCTGCATTGGGGGTGTTCCCAGCTGTGGGCCTGTTTGCATCCATGCATCTGTGAAGTAGCACATCTTGCTGGGAGAATGGGATTGAACAAGAGGAGTTCCAGCTCGAGACAAACCCAAATGAAAAAGACTCCTGGTCTGACTGCTGGAGATAATCCTTTTGCCCCACATACAGTCCTGGAACAGCCCACTGGAAGGTAACGCAGCAGCCGCTTGCGAGAGAGGGAAGTAAATTAAACTGGTCGGCAGGAAGCACTTATTTACTCAACAGATGTGAGTCAAGAGAATGTGCCGTAATCTGATGATTTCTGGAGTATTATCTGTGATTGTTTTCTTTTTCTCTCCAAAGGGTTTCTTTCAGAAAATCCACAGAGTTTTGTGGTCTTAGGCAAACAAACTGTTTTGCTAAGCAGAGAAGAATTATTGGTAGGTACACGGCCAACTGTTTGGCCTGTGAATGGAGTTAAATGCTGTGTTCTGAGCTGCTAAGGTGACTGACTTCTCACAGACTCGGCTGTACATAGACGATGATGCAAGATTTATACTCTTGTCTCATGTCATGTGGATATTAGTTTATCCTATGGGAACGTGTGAATATAACTTCAGGTTATATATAAGGTTCTGCACCTTTCTATATTGCCAAGTATTTGGGACGCACAGGTTTCAAAACCTCATGATTTCCACTGAGCAATAGATTTCTTCCTCTGTTCATCCAGCTATGCTGTGCTTTTATGTGAGGCTTTGTGCTGCTCTTTTTCCAGCCCAAATTTCAGGAGGAAACAGGATGTGTAGCATCATTGTCTTGCCCTTAATTTAGGAGCCTCCTTAGTCAACTGTAGGGATGCTATGCTATTGCATTGATGCTGTGTAATGATGATACAACTCATCCCCAAATCTCTGGAGAAGGCAGGGAAAGAGGGAGCTGTGGCAGGAGGTGTGTGCAATGCCAGGTGTGCATAGGAGCAATTAAAGATCCCAGCCAGAGAATGGTGGGAGTCCTTTCTTCCACTTACAGAATAAATTATAATTTATAACAGTTGACAGCTGTGCATGGGAAAAAACCCTCCTGATATTGTGGCACTGGTGCCATGTAGTCTGGGAGGGTGTTTTGAAGGCCAAGAGGTGGGAGATCAGCATACTGTTGTGGTGCAGGAGACACTAGTTTGAGAAATTATTTCCAAATGAGCACAAAAGAGAAACGATTCGTTTCACATGAGAAGAGGGGAGTAGTGTTTTAAGAAATACAGGCCCTATCTCAGCAAAATGTTGTGTCTTAGCTGCTTTGCTGATGAGTGCTGCCAGGCTGATGGCTGTGCAAGTGCAGTCTAACTCCTCACATGTTATGGTTTCTTAGAATAAGAAAACATAACTGTAAGCCAGTCAGGAGGGTTAGGCCTGTTCAATAATAGGAGAAAGAAGAGGCTGTTTTCTTTCAACATCTTGTGTTTCTGCAAGAAGCACAACAACTCTTGCTGAGATATAGCTACAGTTTTTTGTGTGGTTTACTGCTGTCTCCTTGGCCAGGATGCTAAATGGTTGTTCCTGAAAGGTGGTAGAGGTGGGATGTTTGTGTTGCTTAAATCAGGCTCCCTTTTCATACTCCAGTGAGACAGACTTCTCCACCCTCCTGCAGTCCCTGGGAGAAGTGAGGTGCTGGCAGGACTGTTGCAGGAGCTCCTACCTTCTCCTGCCTGGATGTGGTCTCAGGACTGTGGTTCAACATCCAGGATTGCCACTGGCAACCATGGTTATGTTTCCATGTGCTTTTAATAGGAAAGAATTCTTTGCTTTTCCTAAGCATTTTGGGGGTTTAGTTTAGGGCTTTATAATGTTTAGAGCCTGTGTAAAACTGAAATACTACTCATTTATGTTTTCTGTATCCTCTTCTCAGGAAGCATCCGTGAGTGTCGGTCTAAAATGATTTTCCAATAAAAGGTGACAGTTGTCAGAAGCAGTATAAAGCAGCTCTTCTCTGTGTGTCAGGCAAGGGCAAATAGCCTCTAAAGCTTTTTTAGGGTTTGACTTGTCCTGGGCCAGGACATGTTTGGTATATGTGCATTTTAACTCTCCTTGCTTCGCTACCAAAGACCACTGCTTTTCCAGGCACTGAAGCGCTGTTGTTCCTGATCACTCCTCCAAGGGCTCCTGTGGTGCAGTTAGCAAATTCAGTAAAGCTTCTGTAAGTTGACTTATTTCTCCATGATGGTTTCTAGTCCAGAAATACATGAAAACAAAATAATTCCTGGGTTCCTAAGTGAATTTCCCGTTTATTCACTTTTTCCCCCTCTAATATCCTCTTTGTGTTTATGAATGAAACAGAATTAGGGCTAATTTAGTTGATTGGCTGCAAAACAAAAGTATTCAATGCTAAGAATGGGAAATGAGAAGGCCTTTCTGAAATGTTACTTCTTTGCATAATTGTAATAGATTATAATTATACATTTGGGTGTTTAGCAGTGGATTTGCTGTAAACACGGTTGTGGGAAATCTCTCGTTGCTCACATGTGTCGGTTCGAGTCCCAGTGCGGTCCTGTCGATGGCTGTACCAGCATCTCTAACATCATTTTCTCTTCAGGCAGGATGATGTGCCACAGAGAATGCAATCTCCAGTTCTCTTCCCAGCTCCTCCTACAAAATTACAGCTGGTCGATATGACCATGTCAGACTGTTGACACAAATCAATAAGATCAATCATTCTTCAGCTCCTAAACAAAATTGAGAGCGTGATGCTGACGGCCTGTGCGTAGCAGTAAATTCCTAAAGGAAAATTGCATACCGTAGTGTTTGCTGAGTGATCCGTGGGGGATCCTGTCGCGTTAATAATTAGTTCTCTGAGGCTGTAAAAAGGAGTGTGGTATAAATAGTTTGCTAGAGCTGCAGTGTGTGTTATGACCCCTGCAGCCTTCAGGCTGATGGAGAACATCACCTGACCAGCAGCAGTGTGGGAGACAGGGAGTGTGGCAGTGTTTGGGCAGGAATCCTGTTTTTCTTCATTCTCCTAGAAGATCTTGACTTCTGATACTGGCTTTTGCCTGGTGAATAATTGCAAACCTTTTATCACAATACTGGAATTCCCGGTGCAGTCAGGTAGTTCAGTGTGTTACTACCAGAAAGCCCATCAGAATTGTAGCTTTTGCGGTAGTCAAGAATAAATTCAGAGACTGCTTCTAAAAACCAGATTCTTTGTCTGAAGGGAAGGACAAATTTTTGTTATGTCTGAGTTTTTATCTCTGAAGGCTTATTTTGGTGTGTCCACTCATAGACTCAATCAGCTGCTTCAGGAAGATAAACACATGAATGTTTAATCTTATGAGTTTGCCACCAACCATTGTGCTGGGTGCCAGCAGATTTTTCTTTTAATTAAATGTAATTTATCTAATCCTAATGGGAAACATAATTACAGGATTTATTTTTTAATACTGTGATTTCAGAATTGTTTTATAAAGAAGAGTAACACTTCCCCCTTAAGGGCGGTTTAAAAATCAGCAAACAAAATAGAAAACCTAGAGTACACTTTTCTAAAAGTAATAAATCTTGGACAAGATGCAAAAAAAAAAAAAAAAAAAAAGGTAGCTGGTATGTTGGAGCTGCAGTAAAGCTGAAAATTAATGATCAGTAGGTTGCTGCTGCAAGAGAGAGTGAATGCATTATGGATTTGAGGAGATGCCTATAGCTTATTGAATGCCCCCAAATTTTTTGCATAAGCAGTAGAAAACCATGATCAGAAATTGTAAAACGGTGTGAACTGCAGCTGGAAGATCCAGTGCTACAGAGGATGTGTGCACCATGTATATGGCTGAAACATAAGAAAGTGCTTTGCAGGATCATGTTCTAAAGTTGCACGCTAAGCTCCTTTAGTTTCTGATCGGAGGGATTTAAATGTTTCAGTAAGGCATGACTGTAGTGGCAGTAAGGGATTTATCATACTTTACATAAGAAGGTGTGTATGACTGTTAAAAATAATTTAAAACAAATAACATCCCTTCACCCTTCTGCACTCCTTTTACACTCTTTTTTTTTCTCTAAACCCAAAAGCTAAGACTACTACTTGAATTGTAATGGAATAATATATCAAGTGAGTGATCACATCGGGCATGGACACTTACCAAATCACAGCGAGATAACTGTGAATAACTCTCTAGTTTCAACAATTTGCATGGCCATTAACAATTGATGGGTTTCCCTTAGAACCGCATTATCTATGGCAGCAGGATCTATTCCTGTGCACTGCTCCTGCATACTAAGTGCAAGACAAATTCTCAAAACTGAGGATAATAAAAAATCTGATAGCAGCAGGGTGAACAAAGCAGGTAGGAATTTCAAGACGACATTTTTTGAAGATAGGGAAATATTTCGGGCAATTCTGCATTTTCGTAGCTGTTCTTCATCCCCTTTACCTGCATTACTTCTTTACAGTTCTGCAAATTTTAATTCAGGCTGGTGTTAGGTTTCTCTTTGCTGCTTGGCTTCACTTCAGGCTTGATGGTCAGTCTTGCCTGTGGATCAGTTGAAGTAAGATTTCAAAATACTTTTGTTACAATTTTGTGTTGGACATTTGACTTCAGAAGCTTGTATGCATATTTTACAAAAGATAAAAATGGCGCTCAATTTAGCCGTCCTAGATTGTTGGGTGGCTCTTTCATGGGAGCGATTTCAAGCAGGTGCCAGAGAAGTGCTTTTCCTTATTAGAATCATGCCACCATTTTAATAAGTGTGCGACACATCCTTTATTTCTAGCGCTTTCATCTCTGCCTGACGGCATGTCAGTTCTAGATTCCTCTACCAAGCTGACTTTTCCAGCCCCAAATCTTCCTCTTTCTTTTTATTTCTCTTTCTCACCCTCTTCCCTCTCCCCCTTTCTTCTCACGGCGCTGTTGTTGTGGCAAGATGAAAGCAGCTGAGGGAAGCGGTGGTGGCGGGGAAGGCTCGGGTAATCAAAGCGCACAAGCGGCTGGAGCTGTGTGAAGGCAGGTGGGTGACACATCAAAGTCAGGGGTACATGTGCTTGCTGCTCTCACCTCTCCTTGTAAATGAGACCCCCGTCATAAATAGAGTTCCTGGGGTTAATTTGTGAGTTCATGCGCACACAAATGCAATTATTTTTCTACGGCCTTCCCCAAATTTACATGCAGAGACCAGTAATAAAATTTTATCTTTGTTCCTTGGAATATGGCTTTTGCAGATGTGGTGTGTAAGGAGACAAGCAAGTAGCTGGTTGTTGATAGCAGGAGGTGGTTGTTCACCTTCAGCTGAGGGTAGCCCATCACCTTATTCTTCCATTTGCCTGTAAGTGTTGTTTCATGGTTGCTGTAGGCTGGATGAGAGCTGGAGGGTCTGAGCAGTGTCTGATTGTTCCCAGCTGGGCCTTGCATGGTCAGAGACCCTGGGAATGTGTTGTCAGTGGACCCCGTGGCTGGGGTGAGCCAGCACTCCTCGCTCATCCACACGTGGGTGCTGCTTCCTGAGCTCTGCACCCTGTGTGAAGGCTTCAGGTCCCCTCAGCTCAGTAGGTGCCCCAAACTCTCACTCATTCCTAAACTCCGTGCATGTCTCTTGATGTGGAGCCGGCTGTTTTCTCAGCTGTTTCCTCTCAGATCCTCCTTTATCTTTGCTGTGGAGCTCGGCAGTTGAGCACCCCAAGGTCAGGGTCAACTCTTGCTCTGTGTTTGTGCAGGGGTCCTGGTCCTTTGTCTTAACTGTTTGCCCTGAACGTGTCAAAAAATAATTGCACTCTGCTCCTGCGGCTTTTGACAGGACTCTTCCTCACTGCCTGCTAATGCCCGTTTCAGTTACTGTTGCCGAGAACCAAAATAACCGGGGCACTTGTCTCTTGACTTTCTGTATCACAGCATAAGTGAATTGCAGTGACAACAGGTTTTCATATTTTGTTTTATTAGCTATTTCTGATGACCTGTAGTAATAACCCTTTCTAGCAAAAAGATTTTTCACTCTTTCATTTTTAATGAAAGTTCTTTATGACACAGGTCATAGTAAAATAATTCCCAGTGAAATTGTGTTGTTGTTTGGGTCTAAAACTGGCGAATGAAGAATTTAGAGATAGTGGTGGGATTCCTGGGTGCCCTGTTGGTGTAGTTATTGGTTATAGCAATAGTTCTTACTTTAGCTTTGGTCTCAGGGTAACTATGTTTCACAATAATCAATGCACTGATTACTGTAATTGCAGCTTGTGGTACTATGGTCTTACAATTAACTGACTGGGCCAGTAAAGTACGGAATTTAATGAATATTTGTAAACAAACTTGATTAGGAAGTAGGTTGAGGATGTGCACTGGTGGAGGATAATAGAAGAGATCCATCCTCAGCTTTGATAAATAGAATACATGGAAACGTGAAAATGAGCAGCAAAGCATGGAAACCATCCCACTGCTGTTAACCTTGCATTTGTTGCTGCACCGTGTCTTAAAAAAATCTCTCCTTAAAGGCAAATGGAAGTTCACTCCCCACTGCAATGGGATCCTGTGTACACAATTTCAGTCTCTTCTGCAGAACTTTAAAGTATTATCAGACACAGTGTTGAAAACTGGGTTTACAATGTAGAGCTGGTATCAGCCTTAAGTAAAGAAGTGTCTATTGTCACCCCATGATTGAATCATAATACAATTAAAATGGAAAAGGAAACCACCATTGCAAATGGGAAATAGATTTCATAGTGATGCTTCTGGGGAGGTGGATGGCTGACATCTGGTAGTTGCTGGAAAGTTGGCTGTGTTTTACTGTCCTTTAGGAACGGCGTCCCATTTTTGCTTGGTATTGGTCATGCTCTGTGTGCCTCTCTCTGGTTGTGTATGCGTGTTTCAGATGTATGTCCTTCATCTCATGTGTAGAGAGGCCTGTCCTGTACCCTATTTCAGGCCATTTAGGAGTGCTTTGTAGGAGTCTGGCAAGCTAACAGTTAAAGGGTATGGCAAGTTTTGGATGGTTGCTTTAAGGTCACCAGAAATCCCTTTACACCTCCTTGCCTTCTTTCTCCATCTTTATTCCATCTTTAAGAGCTTGACTTGTATTTGCAGGTTTTCCTGGCTGAGTACATGGGTGTCTCTTTAACGAAATTAGCATTAAATCCTGCTTACCTCACATCTCCTTTTTTTATTTTCTTTTTTTTTTTTTTTTAAAGCTTTTGATTTTCTGCAAAGTTTGGCATTAATGGAAGTGCATTAAAGGGAGATGCGTAAGGAGCCTTGGTCAGAGAGCTCCTGTGCTGAGCAATAGGCTGATGAGTGGCTGCTCCTGCTGCAGGAGCTTGGAGGGGAGGGGTTCTTCCAGCAGCTGCAGTTTATCTGTTTGCTTCCTACCTACTGGTTTCCAAAAGCATTAATTTTTATGCATTTATTGTATTTAATTAAAAGCAGGGCCGCTTGCAGCAATGCTTGCGGAGATTCCGCTTCTCCCCCAAATGCAACAAATAGGCATCTGGTATTTGTTGTGTATAACACAATCCTCATAGAATGAAAAGTAATAAAACATAATTATCTGTAAAGGCTTGTTTTATAAGCCTAGGAATGAGCTTGTTCCTGCCTTGTTTTTGTCTAGTTGTAAGATGGTTTTAGCCCCTCTCTAGATTAACAGAGGCTCAGTTGTTACAGGGTTTTAAACCCTGGTATAAAGGTAGAAGGTGGTGTGAATGATGCACAGGGACAGCACTGCTGTATCTCTAGAGCTGAGAATAGGCTTTCTGTTCCTTTTGGAGGTTTTTCTCTTACAAACAATGGATTTTATTTGAAAGCTTTGGTAAAGTAAGAGTGAAGAAAATATGTAGGCTACACAAAAAATGAGTATTTCTGAGCTGTAGGCTTTAAAGTTGGGTTTGAGCCCTTTCTGCATGCTGCTCATCCTTGGCAGTGTGAAGGACGAGTGTCATGGGTCCACGCTCCTGCTTGGATGTGTGTTGGATTCCTTGATTTGGCCCTCACTGCATTACTGAACAGATTTTATCTGCTATGTTCCTTCATTTCTCAGAGCATTGCTGGCTTGATCCACCTCCACTGGTCGTCAGGACTCCCAGCACAGGATTTGGCAGTTTTGAAGAGCTAGTTATACTCATTTCACCTTAGATTTGCTGCTTGCTATTTGTTTGTAGGCAACTCTTACCATTTTGATTGACTTTGGCTTGCTGTAACCCTGCAAAACCCTGCCTGCCGCCATACGCTAGAGGTATATTTTTCTGGGAAAACATGAAACCAGATAACTTAAACCAATTAGATAGTAAGGTGAGACACAATGAGTGGCTTATGGCTATCTAAAGATGAAGTGTGAAAATCAAATCCTTTTAGAAAACTCAGAGTCCATACTTACTACTTTTTTGTTTTTCTTTAAAATAGTAGTAAGCAAGAATCCACCTTTTTTGTGATGAAAGCTGAAAGCTGTGGGTCTGCAACGCACCTTCAACTTCAGCATGCTCTGGAGAATGTTTGCTTCAATCTTGTTCTTTTGTGCACAGTTAATTGAAGTGACAGAAGAGAGCTTCATTCAGCTTTTATGTGAATTGTAGCCTTCTAAAAACCAGATATGAGTTAGGTGTTGCTTTCTCTCTGCAAGACAAGCCTTGTAATTTTGAATCTCGATGAGAGTGGCTGCTTTTGTTACACGAGTCTCAGAAACAATGGGGTTGGGAGCACATAACAAATTGCCAAATGATAGCACTCTGGATAGAAGAATCTTCTTCAAGTGTCTTATTCCCTGCAGCTTTTGTTCTGCAGAGGCTGCCTTGATGCAACTCCAGGTGTAGAGACCCACTGCTGGGGCAAGAGACCCACTGTGGGGCAAGGAGATGATTCACCAGCAAGTCCTGCTTTCTGTGCAGCAGCAGTGCCTGGGCACAGCCATGTGCTGAGCTGCTGCTGCCCTGTATTGAAGTAATTTCCTTGAAATACGTTTTCCTTGAAATGCACTTTTTATTCATTTTATCTGGGGATACTGGTGTAATCTGCTCATTGCTGACTTCAGTTGTTTAGCAGCACTGTAGTGGCTGCTCTGAGTCCTCAGCCAGAGCACGGCCAGCAGCAGCAGGGGAGGTGTTAGGAGGCACCCTACTGCCTCATATGATGTTGCTTTCCATGGCCAGAAGTCTTTGATCTATTCAAACAGAAGCGTGAGAAGTGGGGGGTGGATGCCACATTGCAGGCTGATGTGTAAATGCATCCTTTTGCACCAAAGTCTGATTTAACCTAGTGGTTAAATGTGCCATCTATGCCAGAGGCTACAAGTTAAATGGTCTGAGAAGTTTGTCATTCCCATACAGCATATAATGTCCGTTTACTTTTTCATGTGAGGTGTGGAATTCAGCTGTTGTATTTTATCTGGGGTATTGCTTCACTTAGGTGCAGAGTAGGGAGATTCCTCCCTGGAAAGTTTACTGGTCCTTAATTCATTAATGCCTCCAGACTGTTCTGACACCAGTGTTGCTTAACATTCACATCAACAGAATTGAATTTAAAAGTTTGGATGGCTTCTGATTCAGACTTATTTCTCAGGAATAATTGGGTGCTTTACCCCAGTGCAAATGGAGTGAAGCCTTTAGCTTCAGTCCTGCTATCAGTGTGGTATTGGAGTCATTATTTGTTCTCTTACCCATTGTGTGCAGAGTGATCGCTTTTGGCACATTTTCTTTTAAATGCAACATAAAGTGAAATCCTGTTATTTGCACACATCCTGTGGCATGCATCTTCAAAGTATCTAGGCAACCTTTATGTAGATGACACTTTTAACTCAAACTTTTCCATCATTTATGAGTGTGGTCCTGTGAAAAGAAGCAGGATGAATAAGGGAGAGAAAAAAGGGCTTGCTTGAACTCACTTTGGGCAGCTTGAGTCACTTGTAAGACTCTTTGTAGGAAGTATGACCCACACTAAAGATCTCTGCTCCCTTACACTTAAAACACCAACTTCAAAGTATTCCATGTTTTTCCTTTGAGCTTGGGCAGGTGGAGAATCTCCTGGCTCTGCTGGAGCAGATAGTAAACCTGTCAGGAAAGGGGAATTTCAGAGCTTTTGCAATCCTGCACCAAGCAGTGGACTTGTTTGTGTGGTTCTCAGCTCCAGGCTCAGGAGAATGAGTGGTCCAAAAAAATGGGCAGCTCTAGCCCTGGGATGTATGTGTGTTTTCTGGCAGCTTTGGAGTTCAGTTGTGCTTCTCAGAAAACAAGTGCTGAATGGAAGACTTGAAAGACTTTTGAGGGGAAGCCACCATTGCAACCCCTGCAAGGAAGAAGCAAAGTTTACTCAAAGGAGATTTTTTTTGAATAAAAACATGTCTATGGGGTCAGGTGTGACCATGATCCCTGAATGGTGCGGATGGAGCAGGCATCCCTACTGCAGCAGTATGATCTCCAGTTGGGAATTGGTCTCCAATGCCAAGGTCACTGAGATGCTGCACAAGGATTGTTGTGGCCTCAGACTTTTTATTGGGATGGGTGTAATCTCTTAGGGCAGTTCTGCTTTAACTAGATGGAGTAAGATCCTCCAGGCAGGAAGCAAGGCCAGTGCAAACATCACATCATGTGCTGTGGTTACTTTGGCAGAAATGGGATTGGTGTTCTCATATTTGATACTTACTGAATTGAGGTGGTGGGTGACCAGCGTGGTGCATGTTGTTATTGAGGAACATGGTGGTGGTGTAGGTCAGTGTACACAACAAAACAATCACAATTCCTCTCTCCCCATCAACAAGCAGCATACACAAATCTCACTTTGCTGCCCTAACCTGGTGCTGGGGAATGTGATATGTTCCCTATCTGACTCTTAAGAGGATGAGGGTGTTTGGAGGACTGGTCCCAGAAGCCTGGGACTGTGGTTTGGGGACACAAGAGGTTGTGTGTCTGTGATTTACCTTACTGGGAGGTGATTCCTTTGGGCTCTCGCTGCATTCAAGGTTTCAGCTCAAACTGTGATGGCATCTTCCCACATGCAGTTGAGTTGGCCCAGAGGAGCAGGCTGAAGGGAAGGGTGGAAGGGATGGGAGGCACTGTATGCCACTGTTGCCCTAGGTGCTGGGTTTTAGGACATGGCAGCCCCAAGCAGCTCACTGAGGTTTCCCTGGAAGCTGATGAAGAACAGAAAATGAAGCTCAGGCGTCTCAAGACTCCTGTTGCCAGATCCCCTTCTTCATACTCATGCCACCCCTCTGGTCTTTATCCATAGCTGAGCCTGAGTGTCTGGTAATAGTAGGACAGTGAGTGTAGCTGTTTCTTAGGGAATGCTAAAAGGGAGAAGTTGGGAATGACCTGGACTAATATTTAAAGTGTGGGGAGGAAGCGTCCAGATTTTTGTGTTTGAATGCTTAGGACACTAAGTGAAAGCTTCCTGTTGCAAGATAAGGTAACTGTTCATAGCAAGAGGTAGGATTTGGGGTATTATTATTATTATTATTGTTGTTGTTGTTGTTGTTATTGTTGTTAAAGGCCAGCTGTTTATATAATCTTGACTTAATTTCTGTGCCACAAAAGGCTAAAATCATTATCTAGGACTTCATGATTAATGTCCAGTTTGCCTGTAATGGTACTGCTGTAAGTACCCAAGCACTGATTTCTTAATTTGGCCTTATGTCCGTGAGTTGGTCATGAAAGCTTAGGCAGATATTGACTACTCTCATCTTGACTATTTTAAATTGACTACAGGGCAGTAAGAGTCAAGTGGGACAGCATTTAGGATGGTTGGTCTGGGAACAAAGCGATGTGGTAAACCGAACCCTGGTAGCTCACTTAAGACAGTGGTGGGTTGTTATTGCATTATGGTGGGAGAAGCTGCCAAAGAAATACTGCAGTACAGTTAAGTGGGACTGTCAGTGACATGACTGAGTGAATTCATTAGTGGCAGTGGTGTATTCTTGTATCTGCTCTTCCTTACAACTGCTGGGGGAAGGTACCTGTGTGAAACAGGACCGGTGGGAAGAAGGGAGGAGGAAGAGAGACTTCAAAGATCTGGTGCTGAAATGCATCTGTTTCCTGGATGGGTTTTACTGAATACTGGCAGTTTGCTGTCAGCGATGTACTCCTGATGAAACATCTTCGTGTTGTCTCTGTGCATCTGCTTGTTGGGTAGGTGGGAAACGAGTGGAGGAAGGGACAGATATACTTCTGTCGGGTGGAGGCTTCTGTGCAAAATAATTGAATCAAGGCAACAGTTGCCTTTGGCAGAGGATATGTTCTCAGTTACTGCTGTTTTCACAGGCAAATAGCAATAAACTTGCGGGTGTGTGTGAGACAGAAAAATGCATAGACAAAGGTGCCTTCTTCGAGCTTCCAAAGGAAAGCCAAAGTAAAGAGCTGGAGGGTGTAGACAGTGCAATATTTTATTAAGTGTTTATAAACAGAGTTATTGTCTGACCTATTTCTGTTTATCAGTATCTTTGTTAGGAATTAGTCTGCTGAGGAACCTTGTAATTTTTGTAGTTAGGGGAAGACAATAAAGATGACCCCACAGTAGGAGTGACTTAGAATAAAAACAATACACACTTGGCTTTAAGCAGTAAAATACACTCCTGTAGCAGAGGGTATGCTCATTCATAATCAAGGGCATGGAGGTTTATTCTTGATTCTGTAAAAAAAAAAAAAGGATCTCTGGTTGAGCTGTGCCAGGGTGTGTGAGATGAGAAATGTCCTGCTGGAGTGGCCCAGTGCTAGGGTTGATGTGTAATGGGTGAGGCATCTTCTGGGCATCAAGAGAAGCAGGGTGAATATTAAGGAGCTCTGTTGGACATAAATATTGTGTGTGAAAAGAAAGGAGGGGGAAAATTAAGAATTAGAAAAGCAGTAGTACATCTTTTATTATAACATCTTTTTTTCCCTCTCAGCTCTGTTCCCTTTCATGTTTGTTAGAAGTAGGGTGGCAATGTTTGGTTACTGAGGAGGTAAGAATGTTACTCTCTCAATTTTTAATGTGATTTAGTTGAAACAAATAGGCCTGCAACAGAAATGCTCATCATGGCTTGAAACTCCTCCATGATGACCCAAAGAACTTCTGGTATGAGGGCATTTGTGTCTGGCATCTTGATTCTCCAACAAACCAAATCTGAGCTGTCAGTGCTGAATGGTGCACCCACAAGCATGTAATTTCAAAGCACAAACCTTGTGTGAACTTGCTCCACTGCTCCAAATTTCATTATAAACCAAACCAAAACACCAAAGTGTGATCATCTGAGGTAAATCTGGCAGGGTTTGTGCTGAGACAGCTATACACCAAGAGATCCAACTCTGTTCAGCTGCCATCTCACCTGAAACTGGTGTGAAACCAGTATGGGGGCAGAAGGAGGACAGTCTGCAGGGAGATGCCATCTGCACCACAGGCTTCCTGGGTGTTGTAGCCAGGCCTCTGGTTTAAAGAGTATGATTTTTTTTTTTTTTAACATGGCAAAAATGATGGGCAAGATATATTTTTAGACAGGGCATGTTTTGTATCCCTTTGGCAGAGAGTTTTGTCTCTGTAATCACTGTAGCTAAATTGTCTTTTCTGTCTCACACCCATTATGCAAATGTTATATTACGTCCTTATGTGTTTTAGTTTTGATTTTTATTTTGTACAGAGAATCAGGCATGGTTGCATTGGGAAGCAGGTGTTGCAGTGGTATTTTAGACACTTGGTTGTTACATGGGAAGGTGGATGGAGGAGCAAGCAGGGAAGGGAAGATGTAGAATATTAGGCACTGCCTGCTTTCTGTCCCTGTGCTGTGGTTAAGCAGCCACCTGAGCCTCCATTTCTGGTGATGGAAACATCCAAAGGATGTCATTGTCTACAGTATTAAAATGCAATGCTTGAAAGAGTCTCACAGCTCAAATGCTTTATTAAGCATTGCACTCGGAGAACACTGGAAGTGCTGAAATGGCCCTGGGTGTGTGTTTAGATAATGGGAGCACAGACTGGATTCTTTCTACAGGATTTTTTCTTCCTGTGCTTTCCTATTTGAGGCCTATGTATGTGTCTAAATAGTGGTCAAGGAAATAAATTCTGAAGCCTGTTTGGATGCTGTGTCTGACAAAAGCTGACTTTTTTTCTTCCTAGTTACAAATGCTGCCTGTGTTTTTGCTCCAGTTTTTTTGTAATATCAGAAAAGCTGATCCAACATGCCTTGCACGTTTTTCCTGTTACATTATGCCCTGGAAGTTTTGACCTCTAGCTTTTCATAGTAGTTTGTAAATTATGTATGAAAATATTCTGTATTGTTACCATATGAACCCCATGGAGATGGGGTGTCTTGAGTTGCTTGGTTTGGTACTGAGCTTGGAAATGTTTCTGTGTGCATCCCCAAACTCACAGCTGTATGCTATTTTGCACTCACTTGTATTGAAGATAACTTTTGTCTGTGCATGCAGAAATCCTGGAGTTGCTCTTAGCCAGTTTAAGATAATGGATCACTTCAAAGAATGTTGCCTAGTATTTATTGCAGCTCACCAGAGGATAATTTCAATAAGAGTTTATCATATTTATTCAGCAGGAGACTAATAAATTCAGATTTGTTTAAACAAAGACTCGAGGAAGAACCTGCTAAATGCTTATGGTTATATTCATGGCAGGCATAAGCGACTCCATTTCACTCAATGTGCTTGTCCTTGCTTATGTCACCAATTAATTTGGCTCTTAATATCTTATTTTCAGGACTTTTTTTTCTTCTGGGTACTGCAGTCATATTCTTCCCTGATGGAAGTCTATTGTGGATAATGGCATCTCTGATGCTGTTTGTCTGTAGAAGACTTTGATTTGTTGCTATAGCAAAGTCTAGATAAAGAAAAATGCTGTTGCAGGAAGGAATGATCTAAAATGCTGAACTCGAATCTGGGAGGGTCTAGAATGTGAATTCTCCTGTGCTGTGCTTGTGGCTTTGAACACTTCACTCAATCTGTCTTTTCCCCCCTATATTTAAAGGCAATATAGTGTGGTGTTTGTTTATGGAAAATGTGTGCAAGTACATTTGCAGTTTGAGATTTTTGCTAGGAGTCAATCTCAAAATGAAGAAACCAGGAGTGAAATGAGTGGTCAAATGATGCCTGGGAGCACACATGAATGGGTAAGAAGTAAATTTTGACATAATATGAGCTTAAAGCTCCATGTTAATCTCGTATAACTTGCTCTACCTGTGTTTGGCATTGCTTCTGGGAGCCAAATGTATATTATTAAAAACAAAAGCTTTCAGCCAAACTGAAATTTCTTGCACCAAAGTTTAATTTGCAGAGCCATATCCTTTGTGGAAAGGGAGATAGTGTGAATAGGTGGAGTATGTTATGTCTGATGGTGTCCAAGCTTTTCTCTGCTGTGGGATGTGTATGTTTTAAGTGTCTGCATGTTCAGAACTGATGTATAAATCATGGGTTTCATTTACAGGCCTTCACATACACACACATCTTAAACAGAATTGAGTACCATGACTGTCTCTGTTTTGCTGGTTGTCGTACCTCCAACTTGCCCTTTCTTTGCTTTTAGTCATCTTTGCTATTCGGTCACTGCAAACTCTCTGAAATAATGTGCACTATGTATGTTAGCTTTGAAAACCAACCAAACCCTCAGAGGTTAAAGAGTTGGTCTTACAGAGCACAGGTGCCACAACAACTCAGAAACATGAAACAATGCCGTCAGTTTTGCAGGCTTTATTCTTGAGTCTTTGGTAAATCCATTTCAGACCTAGCCAGAACCGTGGCAAGAGCAGCACAACCTGACCCAAGAGTCCTGTGCTCCTTTTTGTGGGTGGTTTAACCAGTGCTGATATTCCACCAGAGATTTTGGCATTCACAGAAGATGGCGATGTCTTGAAAAGCTCTGCCTCAGTGAAAGTCTGGTGTTTGGACCTACGGAGTATGGAGGGTTAATAATGTTAGGGAGGAAAATGTGATGTAAATTTTTTCTATGTAAAATTAAGTGAAGGAATGCCTTGGCCTAAAAGGGCCTAATAACAGTTGTTGACTGACTTCTAGGAAATGCTTGCATGTATTAGTGGTTTCTGTTCCATCACAAATAGATTTCTCTGGGTCCTGGGAGTGAATCACCTTTTTATTTCCAGTTTGGTTTTAGTTAAAATGTGAAAGAGGGAAAAACCTTTTTATACTAGTGATTGGAAAGCTGAGGAAACCATAGGAGATAAATAAACTGGTAAAGATTATTGAACCAAGCAATGGAGGTGACAGATTCTTATGCCTTCAGATCCTTAACAAAAAAAAAAATAATATGACTAGTATGTTAGTTTGTTAATGTGATCTACTCTTGTGCTGTAAATTATTTTATGTGGGCACTATGCATTCTGAAATACAGAGTAAAACAAAGCAAATGGTATATACATTTTTGACATTAGCAGTAGTGTTTGAAGTCCAGTGTTGATGCAAGCTTAAGATTATTGGCCAACAGGGAGTAAAAGAAATCTAGGCAATTTTTAATGCTTTAAAGTCTTCCAATATATATTTAAAACAGTCTCTGGGCTGCCAGTGGTTATGTGCCTGATGGCCTTCTGCAGCACTTAGGTGGCAGCCTCAAAGATACACTTGCAATTAGTATTTGATGCACAGATATTACAGGGTTTTAATTGCTTTTGTGTCTGGACTGGTGGCAGGGCTCTGTGATTCTTATTTGCATGGAATTATTGCTAGAAGGTGGATATCAGAACTGAAATGGTGTTGAGCTGGGGCTCATGGATGTGTAGATGGTACAAGCTCCTAACAGAAAGCTGCAGTTGTTGGCTGCACCCACCCTTCTGGAAAGGAGAGGTGAGAGTCAGTATGAGGTGTTCAAAACTGGTACTTTTTATTCTGATGTGATCTTGCAGCACCTCTCTGTCAAAATAACCAGAGGTGGTTTTAAATGGTGCTCTCCTGTGTTCTCAGCAGGGAGTATACCACACCACCGAGTTGTCTGGAAATACCCACTCCTGTCTGCACTGCTGGGGGATAGGTGGGTGGGTGTGTGATGGGTGAAGCTGGAGTTTGGCTGGCACGGATTCAGCTGCTGCTCTGCTCAGGAAACACCGGTGTTCCTCTGCACAGCCTGGAATGGAGTGGGAAGTTGAACTTTGTTGCTATTCAGAGCAAAACAGTGATGGAAACCATAAAAAAATTCAGTTTGCAAGTATCAGTTTGGGGTAAATTATTTATTTTGAGGATAAGGGCAGGGAAGAAAACTGGGTGCTTTGGCAAATTGTATTTGTGCTGGTATGGCCTTGGAGTATCAGATGTTTGGCACTCCTAAAAGGCCAGGGACATTGAGGTCTGTATGTGGCTTTGTTACTAAATGGAGATAGCAAAGATAAATGGTCCTCCTGGTGTTTCTGGAAATACTTTGTGCACTAACCATGTCAGTCTCACTGCAGGGGAGAGGTTGCTGGACTGTGTGGGTTTTGGCCCTTACCTCTTAGCATGGGACTGGGGAAGGTGGCGTTGAAATTGCAGAACAATTTCAGTCCTTGGGCCTGAGAGCCTCTTCTCAGCTAGTGACTGACGATTGAAATCTGGTGTCAGGACTATAAGGGGAGATCGTAATGGCTGTGCAGCTGGGCAGCAGCTACCAGGAATACTGTTACAAATGTTTATGACCCTTCCTGGTGCCTTCAGTGGTTTTGGTACAATAAATGGGCACCTTTTTAGTGCTGCTTTGAAAAGGGACAGACTATTTTTGTTCAGTTGCTCCTGATTTGCACCAAGTGTGCTGTGACCTCTGCCAGTCTCCGTGCATTAACAAACTTCTTAAATGTTTTAGGGACATTTTCCATTAGCCGCACCGTAAGCTGTTGCCATGAATATTTAATGTCAAGAGCTGTACTTTCTGTTACTTTTATTCCTTTTTTCATTGCTCTGCTTTGACAAAAGTGGATATTTGTCCTCGCAGACCAGGTGGTGGTTGCATGTCCTGCATACCCCACTTGTACTTTGACCCTTTAGTTTTTATCTGCAGTTTAGCAAGACCCTACACTTCTCCTCCTGCTCCTGGCCCTCCTCTGACCCCTTGGGGTGGGGTGCCTTTTCTGACAGGATTTGCACCTGAATTTCACTGAGCACAGAGGCTGTCCCGTGCTGGGAATTAACTCCCCACATTTCCTGGGTTGCTGGGCCTTCTTTATCTGCAGCAGAAACAGAATGCCTGCAAGACAGAGCCACTTCTGAGGGCACACATGGATCTGCAATGTCTGGGATACCCTCTGGCTATTTTATTTCTTTGCTGAAGGTACCACATTCTTCTGATTTGTAGCCCAAGTTCTCTTTGGTGGTAATTTGTTTGATTAGTACTTTTTTCCCTTGTCATCTTTCCGTGTCTGTGTAGGCTCCTGTTCCCCACTTCTTGTGCACATCCACAGGCTTTGTTTTGTTCTAAAGAAAGGCTGTCTTATATTTTCCAGGAGGAAGGATAATGCAAGTCCAGAGTACCCAGCTGCATGGGGCAAAGGTGGCGCTGTTATGGTATTAGGATAAGTTTTGCTAAGTGAGTGAGGTGTTTGCTTAGCTACACTTGAACGTTTCCTAAACACTAATGTGGAGCAGCCCTCCCTGCCTTTACTGCAGCAAGGAGAGGTTTGTGTCCCCAGCTGGGACAGTGGAGTTGCAGGATGGGTGAATTTGTCTGAACTGTGCAGCAAATCCGTGTCAGAGCTGGGGATGGGACATGGGGCCCTTCTGTGGCCATCTGTGCATCTTCTTCAGTACATATTTGGGGGTGAAGCTCTTGAGTTTGTATTGTGTGAGCTGTGGTCACTGCTGAATTGATATCCATGTTTGCATGTGCTAGTGCTGGTTAATGTGTAAATGGCCAAATCTATTGGAAAGTCCCAGCAAGCCCTTTGTGCAGAAGCAGGTTTCCACCCCTGCTGTGTTACGGTGGTGTGCTTTAGCAGCCTGTCGTACATTTGGGTTTCTGAGGTTTCAGAGATGCTGAAAGGCATGCTGCTGTAACCACTGAGTGGTTCTGCAGTTATCTCAGCCATGGTCCCTGCTGGTGAGAGCAGAGGTAGGATTTGTTGTCTGTTCAGAGAAGCTTTGTGCTGGTTGAAGACGTCTTCCAACTGGGGATTGTATCAGTAGGTCTCTTTCTAATTGTTAATTTAGATGTAACTTGTTACAGCCAAGCTATAACCACACATCCTGGAGTAGTTTCTATGCAAGCTCTTAGTGTGAGGCTGGACTGAGGGTTAGAAAAATATTTGGTACAAGGAAGACTTGTGGGCAAGAGGCTTTCCTTCACCATCATCTTTTTGACTGGAGCAACCACAGTGCTTCATTCTCCAAAGCTTCCTGCAAACTCTGTTTGGTCTCTGTACTTCTGACACCAAGCTAAACCTGATCAATGGAGAGTTTGAAACCTCCTGCTTTGCAGATCAGTTCCTGAAGCCTATGGTCACAGTTATGACATTATTGTGGATATCGTAACTGCAGGGGTCCCATGTGCCATCTCTTCTGGGTTTGCTTTTCCACAATGTGAAAATTGAAATGTTCAGTTCTGGAGGCTGGGTCTTGAGAGACCAAAGCACTTCTCATTGCAGCCTGCCTGGAGTGATGCTGGATTGTGATGACAGTGAGATTGTGCTTTGCAAAACGTACTTAAAATTTCACAATTGCTCCACAGGTAGGTAATAGCTTTGAGGCAGCAAATGCAATTGTTCTGTCTTGAAGACCTACCAGCCACAGCTGCTCATCACGGCAGTCACAGACATGTAGGAGTGAGGGGATGGGGCTGTTTGGTGTCACTCTGCCTGGTCCCCTGCACCTTTAGCTGAGGAGGGAGAGAGATGATGTCCATGGGACCTTTTCAGGAAGGAAGGGAAATGCTCCTGGTGTCCTGCAGGCATGGAAAAGTGCACAAAAAGCAGAAGCAGTACTGTATTGGTGAATTTTTAATTGTGGCTTCAGGTTTTACTTTCTAAGAATAAATAAGAAAATGTTTCTTGGGTGGAGAATTGTGAAGAAGCATAAAGCATTACTGGAAAGCAAGTGGTGGCTGTATTGAGTTTGCTTTCTTTCCAATGCAAAAAGCTTTTGTCTCCTTGCAGGTACTCCCATCACCTATGGTATGCTTCCATGCCAGATTAAACTGATATAAGTAATCTTACTGCTTTTAGATTTAGGGAGTGAGAACTTTTTTCCCTTTGCCTTTCTCTCTGCTCTGAGAAAAGAGCTGGGGCTGGGGTGTGGTTTTTTGGACATGGGCCTGGCTGCTTGTCAGCAAAGGACTGCTAACCTGCAGTCTCTGAATTGGACATGCAAAACAAAAACAAGCTCCTCTCTTTTTAATCACCTTGATAAGATATGCATTGGAAACATCCAGGCTTCCCCACTCTCCCCTGTCCTGTCCCTGGGGGAAAGACATTTCTGATTGCTTAAACTTGGATTTCCCTAAATGAGAATTTACAAGTAATTGGGACACTTCCATCATTGCTCTAGCCTTTTATTTAAGATAATATTAAGAGACATCATAACATCACAGTGTCAGAACAAACAATGCACTATGTAATTTTATCCCATATTAATGCAGAGTGTTGCAGATGGTGCTATCATTAGACAGCAATCTATAAAAATGGCCCATGAGACAAAGCCCTGGCACAATTATTTATTCTTCAATTATTTATTCAGCCCTTTAGGATGTGTAATACTGACAGACAGCACAGAATGTACTGCCTACCAATTTGCAGATCTTGACTGACTGAGTCCTCTGTCATCAGTGGAATAAAACATGTATGGGGGGAGGGCGATGCCGCATGGCTTTGAATTTTATTTTTTGTTTGTTTTCCTGTTTATTACATGACTTTAAGGCTGCCACTTTGAAGTAACCTCATCCACCCTGTTGTTCATCTGTTTATTTCACTTTATTGCAAGGAAGATTTAGTGTTCCCAACCTGAGGTTTTTAATCTCTTGTGTGCTTGGAGCCAGGGGTTGATTTCCCCACAGAACTAACATCAGCTGGCCAGCCTTGCGGGGCAGACTAATTGGGTGGGCGCCTGCTTTCCTGCCAGCCAGCCCGAACAATCCAGGGAGCTCTGCTCTCAGCAGTTGACAGCACTGTGCGTTCTGCACAGACCCACTGGTTTCCAGTTGGATTAATGGGTGAAGATGAAGGCTTGTTTGGTTAAGACTCTCTGGCCCAAGACATGGCCTGTCCCTAACAGCTATTACTATTGCAGTGACATTTTCAGAGAGGAATTTAACCCCTTGATGAATTTTTACTGTTGCTTTACCATCAAAATGATGTCACTTCCATCAAAAGGAACACATCTGCCTCTAAATGTACCTTTGCCTCCTCTGTGATAAGATGAATGTTTCTATGCTTGCCTAGTGAACCAGAACTGGGAACTGATCTGGTTTAAAGCTAAGAACTGATTTAGGTTTAGGCTTTAAGTGACAATGAAACTGCTCAAGTGTCATTGTCCAAAATTGCTCATATTAATCAGAAAAATCCTCCTAAGCGGCTGTATTATATCAACAGTAACATTAATTTTGTAGGATTTTAGAGTCCAAATAAAATGCAAATTTATCTGTCTCTAGTGTCTGCTTTCTCTTTCTGGTGTGTGTTGGTTAGTTTCATCTCTTTGACATCCGTATTGTCAAAGACCCTGCCTTTGTACTGAAGCATACCTTAAACTACTGCCTGAAGGTATCCTTCTCTATTGTTGGGGGTTTTTTATAACGTAAATCCATAATGTTCCGGTGGAAAGTCTCCCATCCTTCACCACAGCACTTGTCTTCATATCCGTGATAAAAATGAACAATGGCCCTTTCACTCAGAAACACTATTTCAGTTATTTATAGATTATATTAACTATATGTCTTTAAAATTGTAAAATCTAACCCTGCTCTTTTATTTGATGTTGAGTCATTCTGGCAAGTCCTTTGTATTAAGCTGGTAAATTTTGGGCTGGTGTAAATAACCTCCTAGTTTTTAAATTTTGTGGTAAATCTATATAACAAGTACCTTGTAACCAACAAGATAAAGTCTCTAATTAGATTAGTTTGCAGTTTCTAGGTTTCTGTTTAGAGGCCCAAGTTAGCTATTTTTTTTCTTGATGTGATAGGATCTCTTGGTCATTTGCTTCATTTAAGTAATTTAAAAAATTTGTCTTAAATCTTACTCTGAATTTTAAAAGTAGATGGAGAAAATGTATAGGTATTCCATATCACAGCCCTACAGGCAGCTGGAGCTGCCACTGCTTGGCAGAACATTTAAATTATGTGGAAAGGAGGTGGGGGCTGCTGTGTTGTCGCTTGTTTAACCCAAGCAGCCTCCTCTGGCTCGTCATTTCTAGCTGGGTCCCCTTCCCTTTTCCAGCCTCCAGGAGTGAGGCTTTGCCTGCTTCAGCATTCCTGAGGCAGCAGGTCCTGATCCAGGCCGTGCGTGTGCAGGGCTGCTCCAGTGTGGGGGATATTCTGTGTGTGCTGAGCACAGCACGCTTGCGGTGGGAGGCCAGTGAAGCCAGTGTGGGAGGGGGAGCAAGCCTGACACTCTTCCATGGCTGCCAGCAGCTTGTGTCCAGGAGAGCTGTCCTGCACAAGTGGGCTCACCTGCTGGGGTAGTTTCACAGTTTTAGCCGTTTTCAGCCATCCCCCATTGTGTAGCTCATAGTCACACAAGCAGAAATGGGAGAAACCTCGCTGCCTTGTTGCTTTGTTTTCTTCTTATTGTTTTCTTCTCCTGTGGTGTTTTTAGATTTGAGAAGCCCCTGGAAAGGCTGGGACAGCAGGGAAAAGGGGGCAGGCAGTGGCCATGGCTGTGCCCACCTGCAGCCAGCCCAGGCCCACTTCTGCCATTGGAATGGAGACTGTGCCCCTTCTGGGAAGTCACTTCCCAGTAAAGGCCTCCAAAGCTTCCTATCCTCACCCTCCTGTTAAAAGAGCGACTAAATGAATTCAGTGAGGGTGACTAAAGGAGCCAAGAGCAGTTCCCAAAGCACCATTTTTGGCATCTGTGCCCCTTAGGAGAGCTGTGCCATGGCTAATCCCCAGGGTCCTCCTCCCACCCACCTTCCTGGGTTTGGGAGGGGAGCCAAAGCCGGATCCTTGGGATATGACGCTGCTCTGAAATACCAATTGCTACGGTTGCCCAGGTCTGTTTGTCAGCACTATTCAGTGCTGCTTAATCCCCTTTTGTGTCCACTCTGGAAGGACAGCTGGGATTTTGCAAGTTGGTTCATGCTGTATTCACAACCCTGGGGAGAAGGAAGGTGAAACCACAAATGGAAAGGTGTTGGGTGTGGAGATGTCTGTGCATATGTGCTTGGCCTTCATGTAATGTTAAGAAGAATATATCTGACTGATGCTAGCAACTTAAGTAAAGCAAACAAATTAGCAGCAAAGTCTGAAAAATCTCTGCTGAGACGCAGGCTTTAACCCAGGCGGTTGTGCCAAAAGATCCAGAAAAGGCTTAATGGCAGGAGATAATGCTGCTGTGTCAGCACACATTTTCAGCCCTGGCTGTGAATTTCCTGGCTTTTGTGTATTTGAGTTAAACCCTGATGTTAGTAGCCCATCACCCCCTCCAAATAAGTACCCTCAAACAAAGAGAGAATCAAATCCCAGCAGTTTGCTACTGAGTGGGGGAGAGTGGTGGGTAATAATGTGTTCAGAGGCATGAACCTGATGAACCCTGAGAGCATGTTAGAGTCCACGAGTGACCTATTTTACCTGCAGTAGTTTGGGTCAATATGGACATTCTTAGCCAGAAATTCCCAGAAAAATGTATTTACTTCATGGATCAATAGCTAGCGTTAACAAGTCCTTGGGAGTCAGAGATGCAGTCACCAGTAATCTTTGTGCTATTGCTGATAGTGGAACGTGTGTGCTTAAAAAAAAAAAGTCTTTCTTAAGCAATTGTTTGATTATACTTTTAATGAATGCAGGCTGCAACCAAAGACGTTAATGATGACTGTATAATCTAATTACTGTAGCAATTTATCTATGGCTTTTTTATATTCTGCTGTTTAGTCCTTGTACCCTGCAAGTTCCCAGGCAGGGGTGAGTGCTGCAGTAATCCTGTTATGTCCTGGGCTCTGGAAATGCCACCTCAGCTCCTGGGAGTATAGTAACAGTAGCAGCCAGGGCATTCACTATCTAAGGAAACATGATCCTTCTGACAGCACCAAAACAAGAAGACAGGTACTGGAAAGAATAACAAAGAGACCTAACATTTCAGTGACAGCAGGATTTGATTTTGAGACTCAAGAGTCTGTGCAGGAATCCATTAGGTTCTGATCCCCAGGTGTCCGACTCCCTCAATCTCCTCTAACAAGAAACATTCAAGAGAAAGGAAAGGGAAATCTCTCTCTTGAACCCGAAGCTGTAACTGGTGTGTGAGTGAATCTATCTAATCCAGCAAAGCAGGGACAGAGTTTATCTTCTGCCTCAGCCAAGCCCTTCTCAGTGTCTGCAGTTAGGAAATGTGCGAGTGTAATGTTCTTGATAATCCACGTGTGCCTTGGAGAACTGCTGGGACAGCTGTGCTTTGAGTGTGGCATGTTCATGCTATTGGCAGCCTGTGCTCAGCCATCCTGCCGGCACCAGCACTGCTCTGTCCACCCCAGGTGACTGTTCAGGTTTGGCATGGTTGGACACATGGCCTTGAGTATCATCAGATCTCCTGGCCATACAAAGTGGGGATGTGAAATGTTAGAGATGTTTTGGGCAAGGTGGGTTGTTTGGATTTGTGTGATAGTTGAGATAATTATTATTTGTGTAATGATGGAGAGAAATGCCCACTCCAGAGTGCAATTCTTTCCCTCCTGATGTGCCATTAAAAATAGGTCAGATGACTCAGGCCCTAAAGAGTCACCATGAGCTCTGCAGAGATGAGATGCCTAGTTCAGATTGTAGTTACTTGAAGAGGATATGACTTGTACTTGTCTTAGATTAATATGGGTTTGGACTTGTGCTTAAAACAAGTCTTAACAGAAGTGGTGCTTTCATGGAAGAACAAATGTTATTTCCACTACCTGTGGAAAAGCTGCATACTCAGTTGGTCTGGAAAATGAACAGCTCTTATTTGTTTGGGTTTTATTTCTTTTTTTTTTTTTTTTTCCCTTTTTTTTTGTTTTTGGTTGTTGA
>VWZN01006818.1:373234-435182 GCA_013396955.1 Regulus satrapa
CTAGTTTTGGATGTTGTACTGTGACAAAGTTCAGAGGTACCGTTCTGCATTTTGTCACTGGAAATTTCCCCAGGTGTGTTTGCCTTTGTCCTGCCCTTGCAGCGAGCACACCCATGGGCATGTACAACCACCCATTTGCCCTCTCTCTTGGAACTGTCATGGTGCCCTTGCTACTAAATGTTTTTGTGGCAAATGGTCTGTAGAGTTAAGAGTGGGTTCATCTATGTGTTTTAAGTCATGGGTTCTGTGAGCATGTTTGATTTGCAGAGCTGATTTCTAGGAAGACCTGATGATTCTGGTTGCGTGCTGCTTACCGTTATGAGTGATGCACGCGGTCCACTGAGGAAAACGGTGCAGGGCCTATGAAATTACAGCCTATTTAGCTTCTGCCTTTCTTTAGTAGGGTTTGAATGGTATGGTTAGTATCTATATTATTGTCATTTTATGTATATATATATAGGTGATTTGAGATAGGAGGAGATCTGTCCACAAGCCAGTTCTTCTTTAAATCACCTCTGTCCCCACTGTCCAGATTGCTGACCAGAGCCTTTGGTCCCACTTCACTTCTCCATCTCCAGTGAAGAATTTTGCTGTACACTGTTGAACCCAACATGGGTTTAGGTTAAACCAACTGTACACCAGACCTAGCAAAGATAAAGTGACTGCCATACTTCAATACTGAAAGTACTTTTGAAAAGCTCCTTTTCTATGCAAGGCAGCTTTTTGTGTACACAGCTGACTTTTGAAGCTGGTGTTTATGTTTGCAGCAAGTGTCCTGTGCTCCTCATTCAAATGGGTGGTTGGAAGAGGGACTGATGAGGCTGACTCAGATGTTCTGAGGCTGGTGCAGCTGCTGTAAGGTTTTGGTCTGGAAATCCTCAACTGCATTTCACCCAAGGAGTTGAAAAGTCCTTAAACAACCAGCACTGTCAAATGGTAAAAAGGAAATGGAGCATCTTCCTCGCCTCTTGTTTTTGTGGAATGATACAACTCCAAAACTCTGTGAGTCAAATAATCATGTTCTATTTTTTTTTTCTCCAGTGGGCCTCCAACTTCTGCAACATATGGACAGTGTAAATACTGCACATAGCTGCCATGTAAACATACAGATCGGGTTTTCAATAAAAGCAGAATACACTAAATTAGAAAGGAAAGATTATTCCACCTTATTCTGATATGCTGGTTTATGCTGAAAACACAGTTTGGTCCATTTTTTCTTTGAGGTTTGAAAAAAGTGGCATGTCTATTACTTTTACCTCTGTAGTACTTCAAATATTGCAAGTAAGTATAACAGCTAAAATAAGGGGTATGCTTTGTCAGCGATTTGCTGGCATGCAAGAATTATTTTTCACACAAAAGAAAGCAGAAAAGTTGGGTGAAGCTCTGTCTGAAGATTTCTGTGGAGAGTTGTGGTTTCCACTCTTGGTTTCTGTATGGCTTATTGTCCTCCTCAGGGTGGCTGTGATGGACATAGGTTTTTCTGACTGCTCCAGGCTATGGCTGGTAGCCTGCCTGTGAGCCAGCTCTGAGCTCTGCAGAGCAGGATTGCGGCATCTAGACATGCAAGTAAAAAAAAATAATTTAAAAAGGGACAGTATAATAAAATTAAATTTTATAAAGGACATGGGAGGAGGCAGGAATGAGGACACTCTTTCCTCAGTTTCTCCTTTTCCACAAGGTTCTTTTGGATTGTGAAACCTGATGAAAAGGATGATACAGGAGTGTTTTAGTGGTCCACAGTGCTGCACTTCCATATTGGGCCACGGGTATTGGAAAGCATCTCACTGACAGACATGGGGAAAATTGTAGCGTCTCATAACTCCATAGGCTGCTTCAAAAAATGTACCATTTAATGGATATAATATTTCAGAGCCTTAAGGGTGAGCCCTGGTATATTGTTCAGTAGCTGAATTCTGTCATATACAAGTCTTCATTTTGGAGAGCAATGCTTTCAGGCCGTGCAGAGAAACATTCAATACAGGTTTTAATCTGTAGGAAGCTGAATTTCCTCTGTGTTGTGCGAGACCTAGGTGCCACTTAAATCTCATGTACCTGTCAAAATACTTCATAGGTGAATTGAAGTAGCATCTTGGCTTCATGGTGACCCCCTGTTTTGGTGACAGTTTCCTCCCTGGGAACATCACAAAGAGCAGAGGGTGTCAAGTGTCCTTGTTTCACTTGGTCAGCTGCTTGTTATTCAGTAACATCTTTTTTTCCCAGGCCTCTGTGCTAAATCAAGAAAAACCAATCCATCTTCAGCTGGTATCCTACAGGCTGGCCTCACGCACCCCGTGCAGTACCTATGTGCTATAGGAATGATAGAGTTGGAAGGGATCTCAAGGAATGATCCTCAAGGATGATCTAGCCTTTCTTGGCAAATACATGATCTAGACAATATTCCCAGCACCCTGTTGAACCAAATCCTAAACATATGCAGTGGTGGAGAGTCTACCACTTCCCTGGGGAGGTAATTCCAATGACTGGTTGTTCTCATTGTGAGACTTTTTTGTCTCATGATCAGTTGAAATCTCCCCAGAAGGAACTTGTACCCCTTGCTGTTCATTTTTCCCTGGGGTGGGCAGGAAGGTTTTCTGTAGCTGGGGCAGCGAGGTGATGTGTTGTTTGAGCAGGTGGTTTTGAACTGGGTCAGCACAGGTGCCTTGGAGCTGGCGGCTCGCTGTGGGCACAGACCTCTGCCACTCCAGGCATGCCTTGCTCTTGCCTCCGTGTGGGGACAAAGGCTCCAGTTGCTCATCTGCTTAAAAAGGGTCCACAGGAGGCTTTGCAACCAGTCATGAGAGTTTAATTCTTGGGGAAAACCAGTGTGTGAGCGAAGAGATGGCTGTGAAGAGAGGCAGTGGGGTGGGAGGGGGAATCAGGCCAGCCTGTCTGCGTGGCCCCAGTTGGGGTTTGAATGGGCTGTGAGTGGGGTGATGCCTGTGGGAGGATTACAGCAATAAGGGCTTCAGTATCTCTGAAACAAGAAGAGTTGAGTGTATTGTGCTCACGTTCCTGAATAAAACTATTTTACAGTAGTTCTGGTAAAAGGTTTTAGGGTCAAAGAGAAAATGGGCATGTTTCAATTCTCTTTATAAGGATAGTCTATTTGCATTAATTCCTTTGTGTTACATTGAAGGGAAAGTCCTGGCAAAATGTCATTTGAAAGGATTATTTTAGAGTTTAAATGCATCTTGCCAATCCATTCTTTCTTTGCTTCACCTCCAAGAAGAGCAGAGAAGTGTACACTAAAATAAATTTGGGCTTCCTAGCTATTTAGGGGCATAAAAGTAAAAATGATTTTGAAAGAACTTAAAGCTTACATGAAAAGCATTTGTTTCTGCAGTTCCTTGGAACTGAAAAAAAAAAATCGTTGTATTTACTTCCCGCTGTTCAGTTTTGGTGTGAAGTGCACAGGTTTACAGCCTGAAAAAGGGTAGAAGCTTGGCTTGCATGCCCATTCTTATTACATAGTCTTGTCCAGCTCTCGCTTCTCTCCTTGTTTACAACCCTTGTGAAGTTGTTTTTGCTGAGATTTGATGTATTTAAATTCTGCAAAACAGTGATGAATTGAAAGTGAGTAATAATTTAACACCTGATTTTAAGTAGTACTCTTGACACAGTGAAATTAGACTTTTATTGAATTATAATTTTAATATATTTTTAAAAGAAAGATAACTGACTGTTTCTCACTGAATTTTATAAATGGATTTGTAACTCTTAGGGGTTCCAAAAAGAAGTAAACTTGAATGATGCATGAGAGGATGTGATCCATGACTTTTGGTGCAAAATAAGCAATGCTCCAAGATGTACTTTACACAGATACTGCAGTGTGAAGAAAACTTTGCCATAGGCCATTCCTAATTTCTCATCCACTTGTGAACATACTGTGCTCTTGTTGATTGCTTATGACAAAGTAACACAACCAAGAATACTAGTATTTTCTGCTGTGACTTAGCAGAGGAGCTTGATAGGGATTGAATACCACCTGTCCTGCTCTGTAAACCTAAAGTTATAGTTTGGGAGCTGTATTTTCCCAGGCAGTTGGCTTTTCATTTTCTCTGGGTACTGATCTTGCAAAGTTGATTGTTGGTTTTACTACAGCCCTCTTTTGCCATATGCAGTAATTACAGACTGAGGCCATGCTTGTATTGCACATTTGGTTCTTAAAAATACTTTAAGCTTGTTTCTTTCTTTTCCTGTTTATTTCTCTGATACCTTTTGACCTTACAGTGGAGATGCAGCAGAGGCCAGTGGCAGTTCTGATGAGAGAAGGGATAACAGAGAACCCTTGCAGTGGTGATAGCAGAGAACCCTTGAAGCAGTGATAGCACAGCACTCTTGCAGTATTAAGATCACAGGATCGTTCAAACAAAGGTGAAGTTTCTGTGCTACCAAAAAAGATGTCCTGGTAGGTAAGCATTAGTATACTGTTCTGAGTCAAACAAAATGTATACTCTCCTCTATGTGGCCGTGTTCATGAAAGGTTTTCTTTGTGGGAAACTGCCTGAGATTTTACATCTGGTTCTGTTGTTCAGCTAAGGTGTCTGGTGCAGCATGACCAGGTCCTTACATTGACATACAGACAGTTTTGTAACTGCAATTGTCATGCAGACAATTTTGTAACTGTAAGCCAGTTGACAGAAGGGTTGCTTTTGGTAATTTCTTTTCTGAAAAGTGTTTTCTTCTGATGCAATGCATCATAATTTTCTCCCCAAAATATAGCTATCAGCACATACAAAATGCACTCTTTACCAAAAGAGACATGAGAATCCTGGCTGACGTCCAAGAGATAGCATGCAGTTCGTTCACTTGAGAAGTTTAGGAAATACTTCCTCAGCAGGAGAAAAAAGTAAGAATGTAGCTTGGAAAGCCTGAAACCCACACTGACATGCTTCTTGTTCAGCAGCCACCTTGCCTAACCACAAAGCCAAGATTTCTCAGCTCCTCAGTCAGAACTCTGTGGAGTGGTGCTGGAATCTATAAATCCAGGCTATTCAGTGTAATGGTTGTTAAACTCCATTTGCCTTTTATTCTGCATTTATCAGAGAGCCACATAGAACCGAATAAACAAACAAAATTCTTTAATTTTAGGAGTGATTATTCTCAAAAAACCCCAGAATTCAGGGGAAAGTGTGGGAAGTACATGTTTATTTCCAAGGAAAACAGTAATGAGAAAGAGTTAGGTCATTGTGGAAAAAAAACCCACACATAAAAGATCTTTTCTAGCAAGGACATGGAACACAGAGCTTATCTTCTTGGACAGCTTTGCCTTAACAGATAAGGCCCTGGACTGGAAGCGGGTTCAAATCCCAGCTGTGCTTGAGAATTTTTGTCAATTTAGACCTCTCAGTCTGTGCCCTTGTGATTTCTTTCTGAAAGAGGACACAGTACAGTTTGTGCTTTGCAGACTGCTCAGAGCAGAGATGAGGGTCTGGGGTGGCCCCTGGGGTGATGAAGATGCAGGTCCCTGTCTGTGCAGGGGCTTGGGGCCCGAGGGTTGAACATGGCAAGTGATCCTGCTCACTTCTATGTCTTGACTGAGATACTTTCACCCTCCCTTGGCATACAAGTTCTTACCAATCAACAGCAGTGCTCTCAGAGACCTTACACAGAATAAAACACCTCTCTTTTCCACCTCCAACTGCAGAGAATTTGTGTAAATGTATTGGTCACATCAGTATGTTTGAGCCAAGGCCCAAATGCTGGTTAACTAAGGTTTGTAGCAGACTTTTGGAGTGTCTAAGCATTATCCCAGCTCTGCAGGTGGTGAATGAAGCATGGGAAGGTTAACTGGTGTGCTCAGGTCTATACAGCCCTGTGAACTATCCCAAACCTACTCTTTGCATTCCTTCCTCTCTCTGAGGGTGAGGATTAATGTATGTCATGCTGCCAAACCCAACTTACAAAGGCTAGGTCAGTGTTAAAAGAAGGTTATCAAAGAGCTGGAGAATTGGAAGAGGGACAGAGATCTAACTTCCTGAATTGTGAGTCTTCAGGACCACAGAAAATGAAGTCCTGTACTGCTTGGTGTTACAAACCCTAGACTTGCAAACCCAGTGCTGAGCCAAACCTTAAGTGATGGGAAGCAGTACCTGCTGGTTTCTCAGTTCTCAGTATGATGTTGCAATCTTTGTTTCATCTTCTTGTGGTATGCAGAGTTTTCTGTAAGCTGCAGAATTGCTATGATGTTGCTGACAGTGTCAGCATGAGATATACTGGAGATATAGTGGAGAATGTGTTAGAAATGGGCAGGCACACGCTGGTGGGCTGAACATATTACCACAATTGTAGATTGTGAGAGGATGAAAACAATTGAATGAGATGTCTTAAATTTTTATAAAGTGGATTTAAATTCAGCATGTAATGAATTTTCACAAAGAGTGAGCCCAAATGGAACACCTCAAAGCCTTTAATTAAATCAAAATTTAAGACTCACATTTCAGTATCTCACTGGGGAAAAGCAGATTGTGTATTTTCTGTAACATAAAAATTAACTGGGCAAAACCCAGTTCTGCTTCCCTAGCCTCCAGCCTTCCAGGTCTACTTTAAATCTCCAAAAGAAGCAGCGAACTATAGTCAGTCTATTGTGAAAAAAAAAAAACAACTTACTAACACAAACCACCAAACAATTGCTAGAAAAAATAATTTTCCATTCTAGATATCTTTAAGGTAGTCATTGGGTCCAACAGTATTTGTAGCATCAGAAGCACCTGCCACAGGCTTTTCGTTGACCCTACTGCCTCACATTCCCTCCATGCATCTTTGATTAACAAGCTGGAAACCTTTAAAGGGTTCCCAGGTACCTCCTGGAACTTTAGTTGTTGATAAATCAAATTCAAGTAAAGGCTTTGTGAACCTTATGTCTAGGTATGTTTTAATTTTCAAGCGCTGGTGCTAGATTATTGATAGTTGTTTTTTATTCATACATTTTAAAAAAGTGTAAACATTATTTACTTTGTTTCTAAGTGAGAGAAGTAGTGGAAATCTGTCTCTCTTGAAGAGAAGAAGGAGAATATTATGGGTCAGTGAAAACTGACAAAAATAATGTAGTTCCTTTTAAGAGCCTGTTAATTCCTTGGTTACCCAGCACAGTCTCAAACAAAACATGACCACAACCTGCGTGTTCATATTGGCCACAGCTTTTGGTATCACCATAGTATGGGAAAAAAATATTTCATCTTGAACCTTGTTCAGAGGCCAGTGGTTAAGTTGTAGGCAACTTCAAAATGTGGTTACTCCCTTCATAAGAAATGTACAGTAGAAAATAGCAGCTTAACCATGTGAAGAAATAAAGCCAGAGGAGAGAGTATGTTTTCACTAGCAATTTAGTGCATGATTGATCTTACTGATAGTAGTAGTGTAGTGTTCATAGCCGAGTAAGCCCACCAGCAACAGCTTGCTTGTAATGTGTGTGTGTTGGAAAAATGCAAAGAAAATACAACTAATTTCAAGTGAAATTTACATTTGTATTAAAAGATCAGCATGTTAGAATTAATTCCCTCTCCAAAACTCCTCTGTTTATGTGTTTATTTTGCCATTTCCTCTGACTCTTTTCTGTGTCATTTTGTCTTGATATGTCTAGTACGTGTGGCTTTTTAAATTAACACCTGAAAGGCAAAAAACAATATTGCCTGAGGCAGTTGACTTTGTCCCTGTGTGTTTACTTTCTCATAAAATTCCCTGCAATGTTTCCTACCCTCTCACCCCTCCACCTCTCTGATAAAAAATAGTCATAAGGTGATAAAGTCATGCAGCATTTTTGCCTATGAGTGTCCCGTAGGAATTGTTCCCTGCCTAGGTTATACAGACAATAAACCCTTCAGAGGGCAGAGCATGGAGTGGCATGAAAGACTGGTCCTCCCTCTGAGCACCTGGTCCTGTGCAGCCTGAAGGGCCAGCTCGGAAGGGCGGCATTGGTTTGAGATTCTGCAGTTGTGCCACGTGGGCTGTGTACTCAGGGCATGGTTTTGGGCTGGTCATGCTTTGTGGTTATGTCTTGGGTGTTAGCGAACAAAAGCTTGTTTTCCCTGATGATGTGAAGGGAAGCTTCTAAGTTGAAGACTTCTACCATGTGGAAATTTGAATGTGAAAGTTATCAAAACCACCTGGCAGTGGGTGAGAAAATGTCCCTTTTCGCCCTGCCCACTCTTCAGCAGTTTTGTATGCATGTCTGAACAGCCAGGGTGATTGCAGGGATGTGTTCAGAAAGGCTGTGGCACAGGGTGGACACTCTTTATGTTTGTCGTTCTTCCGCAGCTCTCCCTTCGCTGTTTCCCTTTGTAACGAAAGTGCTCAGAGTAACAGGCATACGTCAGCATTGTCAAATCAGCACCTTTATATTGGTTTATCCTTTTTTCCAGTGCACAGTTTCTTTTCCCTTCTAAAACAAAGCAGGGCCTCTTACCTTCCTCTCCACCCCTTGCAAAGAGTTGATTTGAAAATTGTTCTGGTAACAGCACTGAGTCCTGCATTGAGGCAGCAGTGATCCACTGTTGTGGCCAGCAGCCACCCTTTCCCTCAAGCTCCTTGTGTTGTTCTGTGTGGCAGTTCTGTGCTCATTGTCTACTGACCTCCAGAAATAAGACCACTGAGCTAAATTTAAGGTACTACCTGTTGGCACTTGTATTCATAAACCTTAACATGCTCTGGCAGGTTGATATCTGCAAAACCTGTCTTCCCAAGAACAGAAATTGTTCATATTATTGGATGGAATATATTCTTGAGCCTGGTTCCTTATTTGTAGGTCTAAATAATTAAAATGCTGGTATAGTAATGACAACATATTGGAACACAGAATAGACCCAGTGTTATCTAGACCCACATAGCCTTAACTTTGAAACAGCCTTCTGAATTTTCCCCGTTTGGTTATATTTATATATTGTTTTTCTTCTAAACTTTAGTTTTGGTCTCTTTTGTGCCAAGACTGGGTTGTTTTGGGGTGTTTTTTCGTTTGTTTGTTTTTTTGAATGACTGCAGTAGTAATGCCAGGACTTCTGGATTAATAATACTGCTTTGTATAAGGGCCTGATATATTTCAGTTCACTTTGAGAGGATGCTGGTATCGAGCTTTTAGCATTATTAAGCCATCATTGTGGGTCATAAATTGTTGTTGTAGTCTCTTCACAAACTGCCTTGAGATTTGCATGCTCTGAACTGATAAATCAAATGAGTGATTGTTGTGAGTAAATTCAGGCTGTCATAGTGCTGTTCCTTTGAGGACTGGATGTTGCATGTTGGATTTTGCATGTGTGGTGTTTGAAGCCGACATTGCTTCATAAGAACTCGCTCCACAGCCATTTATTGTGAGGTGTTACCTCGTGGCCTGGGCACAGCAGGTTGTTTCAGCTTAGTTAGCTCAGTGGCAGCAGTTCTCCAAGACCGTGCTCTCAGGTCGAAAGTCCATGGCTTGCACAATGGGCTTTAGACTGCTTTCAGTTCCTTTTGTGTTGTTTCCTCTCCTTTTTACCCATTCATGACTGCCACATCATTTTTGTGCTGGGAAGAAGAAAGTGAGTTACTTCCTTTGGGAGGTATCTTTCTGCCTAAAGAAGTGGCTTTCAGTATTTGTTTCCTGCTGCTACACTTCTGTCACTAGATCAGCTTCTGTTTTGCTTCTACAGTCTCTACTTTCAGATGTGCTAAACAGGGCAGTGAGCTGTACAGACTATTGTAGGACATGCTCATCTATGTCTGTTCTGGTATATAAAGTGAGCTGAGAGCTGCAGCATCCGACTGATGGCCTGGGTGAGTGGTGATTGTGTGCTACTGGCATGTCACAACGGTAAGGTGCTCTCTGAGTGCTGCTTCCATCAGGAATTTCTTCCAGTAGCTGTTTACAAGATGTGCTGAGTGAAATCTGTGTATAAAATTATATAACATCTCTGAGATGTATAAAGTACCTGCTGTTAAAGAGGAGTTTGTAGTGCTCTTGAATTAGTCTTATGAAATCTTAATAGCTCATCCAGGATGGGTGACCAGCCTTCTGTTCTGCCCAGTGAAAAGAGAGAGAAGCTCCAGAGGCTCGTGTTGCCCTTCTCAGGTTGATATCTACATGGTTTACATCCATGCCATTGTGGACATGGACAGATGGAGTACAGTGGGTTTTGAGGAAACCCATCTTTTTTTCTTGACTCAGAGAGTCTGTACAGCTGACTTAAAGTGCCTGGCTTTTAGGTGTCAGGAGACCCATCCTAAATGTCTCACTCCAACTGTGGATCCTCAAGGAAGTTCAAGAATTTTACCTTTGTCTCTCATCAAATTATTTGAATGTATAATGTATAANGTCAAGAATTTTACCTAACACCTTTGTCTCTCATCAGATTATTTGAATGTATAATGTATAAGTTCTGGATATCGTGGCTGTAATTGTGTCTTATTTTGAGGCAATTTTAAGTACCTTCCTCCTGCCTAGGCTAGTTCTGTCTGTGTGTGTTTACCCTTTTCAGTAGAGCTTTTCTTAGTGATGCACATCTAGAACGTGTGGAGCTTCTCAGCAAACAAACAGAAGGAGATTTCTGAAACGTCTGTTGTGAAGGAAAAGGAGCATTTTCTTGAAGAATGTAGCAAGAATGAACAGACATAAAGCAAATTACCACCTAAAATATTGAGCTTTTGGGAGGTTTCAAAAGACCAAAGGAGATCATGGAAAACACATTCTGCTAATGTAGGACACAGCTTAGTCCACAAAAGTTATTAATTTCTGGAAACTTCTTGTAATCATGTCAACCTCTTTACTAAACCATCTGGACTTTTTTTTCATTCTTTGCTCAATTAGTATGTGTAGCCTCTTTTATTTGGCATGAATAGTATGGGGGCTGAAACAAAAGACTCCAGAGAAGGCTGAGGAAACCTTCTCAAAGATCAATTTTATTATGAGATCAGGTGAGACAAGAGTTTTGCCCTACTTGGGAATTTTGCCAAATCTCAAGGAGCTGATGTGGCAAGCAGTGAAGGGGCAAGGAACAGTCATGCTGAATTGGGTGCAGGTGCAAGGAGATAGCTGAACTTTGCCCAGAGTCATTGAGTGAGTCAGTGTGTATGTGCCTGCCTCCTAGCAGCACGAAATAACTTTAGAAACTCAATTATCTAATCAAGATAACAAGGCATTTGAGGAAGGATCTTTCCCGTCTGGATTGTTTTATTGGATCAGCTAAACTGTATGACTTCGTTAGCCATAATGTGCCTCGACTGAAAGCTACAGCTTGTGGAAGAAGATGGAGAAGGTGGCCTGGAGTGAGCCATGCCAAACTGCAAAATTAAAACCTGGATACTGTGCTCCTCTGAAATTATAGTAGTCCGGGCACATGCCTGATCAAGTTGTTTGGCTTATTTGGAGGTGTGTCTTTCTTTTTCCTCAATGTTGTTCACTTGTTTGAGATTCATCTTGCTTTGAGATGGCTGGTCTCTCTCCTGCAGTTATCAAATGTCAGGGTAAGAAAATTGGAGGGGAGCTGTTGTGTCTTGGGCTTAAATAGATGAAGGATGTGTATGTATGTGAGTGTATGTGGAGATTTCACATCACACGGTATGGGAAAGAAGTTCCACCTGGAGATGACAGGCAGCAGGTATCAGCATGCCCAAATATATATTGACAAATGCATTTGATGTGCCTGTCAGAATAGAGCTTGCTCCCTGAGACAGAGGGAAGCTGTCTGCTGCTGACTAGAGAGGTGGGTTTGAGCCATTAAATCTTTGTCGTCTTTCCATTTGCTAAAGGATGTGGTGAACTGGTGGAAAGAAGTAGGAGGGAGGTGCAGGAGTCTGCCTGCCCAGTTAACTGTTTTGCCCAGTTCCTTTTCTCTCCAAAAAGCTGCCATCAGAACTGGTTTTTATACCAATTCTAAAAAGTTATTAAAGTACCTAGGAAGAGAAGAGTTGTATTCCTAGACACTGAGTCAAATATTTTCTTTGAAAACTTTGAGAACTCTTTGAGAACTTCTTTGTAGTAATAAACCTGGTGTGGTCCTAGACACCAGTGGAAATGCAGATACACTTCCCAAGGAAGTTTTCCCTTGTTTCCTTTTGTTTGTGGTCTAATTAGGTCAGTTGGTTTACTTGAACTGTACAGAGGTTTGTTGAAGTGTGTTCTTACAAAAGAAGGCATGGCCATCTCCCTTCAAAAAGATGGCAGTTCTCAACAAAAATATTGTTCTTTCTCAATCCCTGGCTTTGTTTTTACCAGGCAATGTTATGCCTCCCAGTTCTCTTTGTAGAAACCTGTGTTACTTTTAATAAGTGCCAGAAATCTGGTGTAGACAACTAGAAATTAAGATATTCACAAGTTTGCAACTGTTTGTGATTGGAATGTGGGTTGTTGCTTTCAGTCAAAGAGAGACTGGGTATTTAATTAATAGGGATGATTCCAATTAAAATGCTTATTGTTTTGCTTTCTCTTTTATATGGGAAAATGCAGACACCATTCTGTAAAAGTTCCCCATGGCTACTTTAGCACAAATATATAGTTTTTCCTTCTTTATAACTCTTCACCACTAATTATAAACTGCTGGATCACCAGTGTCTGACTCACCTGCAGTTAAGAATTTAGCTGCATTATTCTGGAACTTCCTCTTTTTCCCCAAGGTTTAAACTGGCCATGGCTTTATCAGATTAGATGGAAAAAGAAAACTTAGACTCATTACATAGGTCTAAGTTGAGGACCACGGGCTATGGTCTGACTGCATTCTCTCATTCAGTTTTTACCCCACAGATAGTGATGTGTTCTTGCTAACAGGCAAATTTAATTCCTTGGCAGTCCACAAAGTTCTTTCCTCCCACTGCCGGCTGTTCAAAGAGTAACCTGCTATTAATGTTCATGCTGTTAAAGATGTTCATGTTATATGGTCCTTCACTGTGTTCCTTATTTTCCAGGATCTCTAAGGACCAGTATTGTCTAATTTGGGATCCATTGCTTAAAATAGCCATTCCTTCCAGAACTGCAAAAGAAAAAAAGTGGTGTGGGGTTTACAGGTTTGGTACTTTGCTGTCACTGAAAATGTTTGAAAGTTCCTTTTGTGCATATCTTACTATTTAAATCTATCTATTAGTCTTAAAAAGATATAAAGATTTTTTTTCTCATGCTAAATAAAAAGCATCTTGTGGTTTTAGACCAAGTCAACTGATTTTAAAAGGTTTTTTAAGGTTTTTTAAATGGTCTATTCTAGAAACTATTTTCAGCTGTTCTAGGAAAGAAAATGGGCAAAATGAAACAATTTTTTTGTTTTTGGGCTTTTCCCCCCCAATCTCATGATTTTAGCTATAGATACTTTAGAGCCTTTTAAGGAAAAAATCTACTTCTGTCTTGTTGCAAAAGATTAGTCTGTTGTAATTGCTAGGCAGACATTTGTACAGTAAAGGTGTTAAACCATGAGATAATTGGTTTGAAGACGCTGGGCAGCAATTTGTCTTGTTCTACATCTTCTAGGAAGCAAACACAGTATTAAAGGTTTTTTCACGCCTCTTAGTTTTTGTGGTCATTAATTTAACCTTAATTCTTTATTTTCTCTTGTTACCTTGAAGATGGATTTTGATGAACCACCAAATTTTGTAGTATTGGCAGTAGATTGCAGGTAGACTGTTATGCAGAAATGCATCATGTTTTGGTTGTCTGATTCCAGTGGTGCCAAGTGCCAGAGTTCTTGTCACTCCTTAGCCTTTGGTGAATTTGAATTGATACTTAAACTCTGCCGTATATATTGTTTCAAATTAATTTCTGGTACACACATTTTTCTAGGCCATCCGTCTGAGTCTCTTCAGGGTTTCTGAGGGTTCAGCCTTGAGTGAAGTGACTGTGATAAAATCCATCCTCTGGGATTGGGGGTGGGAAGGAGTTGGATTCCTTGTGCAATGAAAGGGAATTCGGTGAGAGGCTCTGATTTCTCTCCAAAGAGTTAATTACATTTCCTAGCAAAGGCCAGATACTTATAACTAAAAACTGTTAATTGGATTGAATATGCTTGCAAACAATCATGGGGGTAGTAACAAAGAGCTGGCAGAGAGGATGGACAATGCCTTGTTCTGAGCTTCAGGATAAATGACAGTCCCGGGCTCATTATAAACTGATGGGGTGTTTCTCCTCGGTTAAGGTTGCAACTACTTTCCCATTGTATTTTGTTTCATCAGGTTATTTGTTTTGTTGTATGAGAAAACTTGGATTCGAAAATGTCTTTTGTCAGTTAACTTTACTTTTTAACAAAGCTTTTTTTGTGTGTTTCCAGTGCTAATTGAAGTCCATCAGTGGCTATATGGTTTAATGGCCTTAATAGGAATCTATGAGCACAAACAAAACAGAGCACTATAAATCACAGCATGTGCAGAGAAATGCAATTCCTTTCTGTGGAGAGGTAAAGAGCAAAATTACTGAGCTGTATTATATTGCATACCCTGCAGGTCATCTGAAGAACTGGGAATTCAGAGTTACTCACTTTTGCAGAATATCACGTAAACAGAGTAAAGTACAAATATCAGTGACTTCTTTGTTTCCTTTGTGTGGCCATGAGCAGTGCTGCTGTTGTTGAGGAGTTTTAGCAGTTTACTGTGCTTCCACATACTTGTAGGTGCACAGACAGTAATTTAGCTTAGCACATTTGGTGGCAAATGTTCTTGTAAAATAATTGAAGGTAAGTTGTTTTTCAAATATCCACTTCTTGGTGATTCTGGTAACTAAGGTAATTTGCCCATGTTATTATATGAAGATACCTTACTTCTACTGGGATAACATAATTTTATTTCATTTATTTCATTTAATTTAATTTCATTTCATTTTTAAGTAGTTGGCAACTGGGGAACATTTTTTGGGGTGAAGATGAGAACTGCTGTGCAGTTGCTGGGGCATGTGGAATATTGTTCTAGCATCTGTTTTTCAATATACTATATTTTAGTGTACGGACTATAAAATCAATCTTTTCCTCCTTTTGCTAGCAAGACAAGTTTTAAATTCAAAAAAGAAATACAGCAAACATTCACAGACATATGCCAGTAAAGACTGCAGTTGAATAGGTGTGATTTCCCATCTTTTCTCTCTTGACCTTGTTAGCTAGAAAATCTAGGATGTCATCTCAGACTAATTGTGCTGCTGGAGTGTATGCATTTTACTGAGCCGAGGGATATCTTTTGATGTACGGAGAGATTTAATTATCAATATATCTCTTGACAGCATTTCAAGAATAGTAGAGAAGAGAACAAGTGGGTTATATTTTCAGCTATCATTGGCATCTTCAAACTCCATAGGATGTTGACAATGCATAATGTTATGTAAAATTCCATGGTGGGATATTGAGAGCTCCTGTCAAGACTCAGAATTAAAACAAAAAAAGAAAATTGCAGAAGGAAGGAGAAGAAAATAAGCTGTGGATGGCATGATATTATGTATTTTATTTCTGCTCTTTGCATCCTTCTGCTGCCTTACATGCAGAACTACCTACTGTATCTTCTGTGTTACCCCTTCCCAAAGGGAAAGCAATGCAAAGATGAATTGCCGAAGCTGGTAAACTCCTAAGCTGTGTTAGTCCATGTGCTGTTTCCTGCTCTGCGCTAGGATTTATGTCAGGAAGGAAGTCAGTCAGTTGTTCTAATGGGCAGCATGCAGAGAGTCCCAGTGTGGGGTGGATGCAAGCAAACCTCTAGAGAGCACAGCAGTTCTGGCTGTTGGCTGGGATCAGCTCCGAAGAGCACGAGGTTCACAGGAGGTGAGCCAGGCTTCCTTTAATGAAAAACCAAACAGCATTTCAAGTAGATAGAAAGTTCTTAACTTGGGTTTGTATTTGTAGTAAGAAGTGAAATTTTCTATTAATAACATTACCAGTTTGTATTTGGAATAGTTGGGACTAGTTGAGACTTCAAGAAACAAGCCTGAAAAACAACTACAAACAAAATAAACTAGGACATTTCTAGTTATACATGCAAAACCAGAAGGTAAGATTTGAAAACAAAAGAATTACATTTGCACTCACTTAAGTGCTCTTACCTTTTGATATGGTATAATGCCACATGTAGGTCCTTGAAACAAAGTGCAATAAACCTTCTGCCTTGTTTCTTTTGTTCCAGTAATATTATAAACCATTTAAGATTAACATTTGTAATCTGGTGCTACTTCCTGGACTGAAGTATCGCAGTGTAAAGTGCTCGTGTGTGTTTGCTGTCATTCCTCATTACTCCCTCTCAGCTGCAGTCGGCATTGATGGCATGTGGCTTTGCCTCGCTTGTGCTTCCTTGGTGTGGATAGGAAGGTCCTCTGCCTCATTTGCAAATATTTGAGTTTTAGACCACAAAAGCATAACCCTTTTTCTTTTCCTTTTTTTTTTTTTCCACTGAAATGCTTTGATATGGTAATGATCAAAACATAGTGTGATTCCAAAAGAGATATACAAACTTTCTTGTTCTTGGCATAAAAATATTACTCTCTGGAAACACCTTCTGTGTCAGATGATGGATATGTTCCTGTGATTTATGTAAGTGATTGTCAGGAGGTTTTGTGGCTCATCCAATTTTAGCAGTCAAGTACTCTTTCCTTGTCACTTATGACATACTTGACGAATTTTCATGATTAGCTAACGTGCTTCGTAATTGTCAAAACTTCGCTGTCGTATTCCGTGGAAATATTGAGAAGGGGGAAGTCAGCTCTACCTCCCACTTTTTCTGCACAGCCACACTTTTTCCTTCAGTTTTCTTTTCTTTACCCTGTCCAGTAGCCTTTTGGAAATCTCTCAGCTTTGGTTAACTCTTTCTGAGATTCACGCTTTGTTTGTCTGTTCTTTAGCAAACAACTGTATTATTCTTGGCTTGGGCACAGGAATACCTCAGTACAGCAACACATTAACTGTATTTAACAGGATGGTTTTGGTAGTAAGACACAGTGCTGCTGAGAATGTGATGCTGATCTTTTCCATCTTGTATTTTATCACTTGTATTTTCTAGAGAAATACTGATAAAACTGTCATGTTTTTCCCTACACATAACCTTTTCAGGTGCCCTTGGTCTCTCTTCCAAGTCGGTGTGCACCTCCTTGCCTTGCTGCCCCCATCATTAGTTCAGACACTCCAGCAACCTGTCAAGTACATCCTTCCTGTCACAGGGAGATGGAGTTCTTTATGGTGTCTTCTATAAATGTTTACGTCTGTGATTCTGTGATTTCTGGCTTGGTGACAGGTGAGGCCCCTAATGGCCAACCTCTGTGCCACCAGGGAAGGACCCCACCATTACAGGCAGCAAGGCCAGCACCTCCTTGCTGCTCTCACTGCCCCTGTCACTTATCTGTCTAACATGCCTGGCAATAATTACAGTGCAGGGAACTGGGAAGCAAGGGAAAATGCAGAGGAGGTTGTGGTCCTGCTTTGGGTCTCCTGCACTCTGGGAAAAGGCAGAGATGGCCCCATAGGGTTTGGCTGGCTGTTCCAGGGTCAGCTGTGGCTGATGGGCAAATGGCCGTGCCTGTGCTTGATGGGCAGCTGTGGTTTCACCCCTCTGGGCAGAGCTGGGTTCCTGCTCATGCAGGCGGTGTGAAGAGTGCTCCTGGCTCTGCTCTAAGGGCTCTGTGCCTATTCTTTAAGCTAAGCCCCCTTACTCTTGGGGAGAGTAAGGGTGTGCAGAGTCTGTCACGTCCTTCTGCCGGGCTCAGGGAGCTGCTGTGCGTGTACCTTGTATTGGGCTGACACCCAGAGCTCCTCAGGACAGGTGTTCAGAGATCCCTGTCTCATGTACAGCATCTTTGAAGGGAAGGTATGTACACTGCACCCTGCAAGGCTCTGAGGGTGTATTTTATCAGTTGTTTTCCCTCCTACCTTCCATTTCAAACATTTTTGTGAACTTTAATCCTCCCATTAATTTGCCTGAAGAAACCATGAGTCCACTATTCTTGAATCTCATTATTGACTCTTTGGTGCAGCAGTTTTTCTCTGGAGCCAGGGACTCTGGATGCCCAGAGGAGGATGCCGTGCTCCACCAGCAGCACAGCATCCATCAGGAATGCTGTGGAAGTGAGGGCAAGCAGTCAGTGCTGTTGTCATCACATATTTGACCAGGGCCCTCCCTGCTTTGTGCCAGGGACACCAAGAAGTTACCAAGGGTAGCAAGTGATGCAGCATTGCTTGTTGCTAAAATAGTATGATGGTGGTTTAATATATTTTTTTCTTTTCCTTGGTAAAGTTCTGAAATTGAATCCTTGTCCTTGAAAAGTCCCCACAAAAATAAAATCTCTCTGAGAAGAGAAACTGGTGGATGTGCTTTCTGAATTGCTTACATAAATAACTAGAAAACTCATTTTCTTGTCTCTTCAAAGTATCACAGCCCAGTATATCTGAGGGGGTGCAGTGTTCCAGGCTTGCCCCCTGGGTCGTGCAGAGGCCGGTGTGTAATGACGCCAATCTGTCCGTAGGAAAGTTGCGATGGTGAGACCTATTAAAATCTGTAGTGAATGTAAGAAAATAATCTGTTGGACTCTCTATTGCTTCTCTCTCTCCACAATATTTAGCCTGCTTCTCTGTCTTCTCCACCAAAACCCACTTGATTTTGTCTCTGAAAATTAGACTCATTGCTCCTAATGAATCTTGTGATGAAGTTGCTTGCTTTGTAGAAAAGAGGCATTAAAATGATTTTAAAACTTTAAAAATGGATAGACAGAATGAAATTTGAAAGAAAGTGTTTGTCATGGAAGTTCCCCAGCTGTTACTAGGTGATGGGTGTTTAAAGGCTTTGGCATTTTTACTGTTGGTTTAAGTGGGGGTGAATCTGTGCTAGAGTTTGCTCCTTCTGACAGGCCAACCCATAGGACATTAGAGGAAGACATAATGTGAAAGCAAAGGGGAGTGGGGAGTATTTTAAAGCAAGTAGCAGTGAATAATAACTGAAAGCTTTCTAAAATCCTGTAATTGAACTTTGGTTTTCATGCATCTTAGTGCAGATGCCATTTTATAAGCCATCATTTCAGCAAAGGAAGGAGCAAAGCCCCCTCTCCAGGTCAGTTCAGCATCAGAGGTTTGAGAAGAACATGGAATGAAAATGTGAAAATTAATATTGCAGAGATTTTCTGATTTTTCTATGTAGAAGGTTGGCTGCATTAACAAAGCGTTCTGATGGCTCTGTAGCAGTCAGTAGATACCCAGTGACATGTACACCCAGGCATGCCCATGAGTCCCCCCAAGGCTGGGGGTGGGGTGACGGCAGGCTGCCTGACACAGGAATCCCCCCTTGGCTTTTGGGCAGATCACTTGCTTACACTGAGGCTTCAGAGGGAGTTTTCTGGTTGCCTCCGCATTCCTGGATAATTCCTGAAAAGTTGCTACCCCAGCAACTGATCACAGAGTTGCTATAAAGCAAATTCCTGGATGACACCACGGTGTCAGGTTCCAGTCTGTGTTTCCTCTTTCTGCCCCTGCATGAAGGTGTCCAGGGCTGTGCCTGTGTGGGCATGCTGAGCTCCCTCTGCAGCCGGTCCCCCCTGGCCAGGGGGAGTGGGTGACCGTGCCTGTCATGTGGTTTGTTGCTAACAGAGAGCTGACAGCAATATTGATGAGCGGTGGTTGTGTTGTGCTGGAATAGCTGAGACTGGTAATGTTTATGGCTGCATTAAACCCCCACAGCTTGAATGCTCTCCATCCTGCATTTCCACCTGCTTTAGATGTGTTTCCAACAGTGGATTTCCAGCGTGTTAGTGTGTGTGTGCACATGTGTGCTTGTGCACGGATTAATCTCCAAAGTGGTCATTTCCAGTGGAGTCTTAATCTCCAGTTTCCTTTGTAAGGAGCTGTCTGTCTGGAGAGTAGATTTGAGCCTTTATACCAGCGGGTCACACGCAGGGCAGTCAGCCAGCGTGGATTTTCCTAGTTCTGCTGTGCAGGAGACCTAAGTCTTTTTACCTGACTGGGTTTTCCTTCTCAGCGGTGACACATCTGTGATCCTTCCTTGCTCAAGCCCAGATTTCTCTCTTGAACAGACATTACCCAATTTGTCTGTGTAGCTTTTGCTTTTCTTTCTGCTAGTACCTTTCTGTGGTTTGGACCTTACAGCTCCTCAAGGACTGAGCTGAGATCAGCACTTCTGACTTTATTTATTGTCTTCCCTCCAGCAAAGCAGCATAGAGGGTGTTTAATCTACTATGGTTCCTCCATTTGGCTGCCCCTGTTCTTCTCACATTCCTTACTGAGTCTGATCTTGTATTACATGCATAACAGCATATATTAAAATATCGATGTGCTTTATGCTGGCAAACACTGTGTTATGGACTCTGACCACAGAGGAAGTTGGAAGCTTCCCTGGATGTTTGTAATGGTGAAGTTGCCCTGGAGCATAGTTTTTCCAGTTTCGACCATCACAGCAACTGACAGAGCTCTTGTGCAAAATTTCATTAAGATGATAATATTACAAAAAGTAGGGCTGTTGCAGAATATTCTTTTTCTCAATTACATGATGCAAAGTGGGCTTAAATCTAAGTGAAGTCTCTGGCCAGTACAAGAAGAAATGTTGCTCACAAAAGAGTCAGTGACCAGCTTTTAAAAGACCAGGCTTCATTGCTGGAAAATCTGGATAAGCAAAGCCAGTTAGTGCTTATGAAAGAAAGCAATTCGATTTTTGTAATATAGATGAAAACAATTTTATTTTTCTAATGCTTACACATTCAGCTTTTTAAATTATATTAATCAACATGGCATAGGAGAATCAGTTGATTTTTACAGTAACTAAAGCAGCTGTGCCCTGGGCTATGGCCCCAGTCTCTCCAGTTAAGGGATGTTGTACAAGATACAATGTGAAGAAAACTAAAAGCAGTGCTGTGCTCTTCTGGGTGAGAGCATTTTGTTCTTTGTTGGGAGCTGAGATTGAAAGGGTGAGGTAACTTCTGAAAATACTTGTAAATAGTATCTGAGTTTTATTGATAATTATAGCTCCTCTTCCTTCATCCTCTGTTATTTCTGGAGTTTTTTACCTTTGTGAAGGTGCAGAGGGCTGATGTGAAAGCTATGATGCTCACAACTCGGTGTCCATGTTTTGAACAGTTGTTGGGTTCAGAAAGGAATACTTGTCTCTCTGTTTTATTGTTCACCTATCTTGAAGGATTCTTTTGTATTTCTTTTCCACTAAAGCTTTTTTTTTTTTCCTCTGGGTATGTTGATCCTGTCTCTTACCTTCAGAAGTTTTGAATTCTGTTCTACCACATGGTTTTCAACATCTCTGTCTTTCGACTGGATGGTGTCACCTGGATTTGGCCTGGAGGCCTTACATATGAAAGGATCCTTGCTGGGTCCCTTGCTGGGTGGTGTCAATGTGCATTAGGACTTCTCGAGGTGGAGCAACCAGGAAAGGAGAGGCAAATCAGCGTCCCCTTGTGAATTTAAAGCACTTATATTAAAATGTGAATGGTTTCATCCAGGTGTGAAATGGCCTTTGGAAATACTGTCATGGAAGGAAGTGGTAGGATTTGTTTCAGGTAGCACTGTCAGCTTGTGCCTGCTTGAAATCTCTCTTAGCTCTTGTTTTCATGAAGACAGTTGAAATGTTGACAGTTGCTAGCATCCATAAGTTTGATAAATGTCCATTTGCATGACCAAGGTAGAGATGATCTGAAGAACATGCACTAGAGAAAAATCTTCATAATAGTAACAGAGTTCTTCAGTCACTGCTAACGGTGGTTCAGTTCATAGTCACCAGGTGCTGAATTTCAGGATGGGAGCCACAGGGATGAGCTGGTCCCCAGGGTGATGAAGGTGGTCTGTGCTGCTGCATCGACTGCAGAGGGCTTGAGCTGGCTGTGGGATCTCGGGCCCATCAGCTCAGGGTGGTAGAGCAGAGCTGGATGACTCGGGCACGGTGGGTGTCTGTCCATCCTGCCACGACTTAGTGACTGTCTGCTGCAAGAAAGGTGCAAGAGGTGGTATCCAGAGTGACAGCTCCCATTCAGGAAGTTCTCAGCAATTAAGCACTTTCTTTGTAATGAAAGTTTGCTTTTGCACAGTGAATGATTTATGACAGGGTTTTAAAATTTATTGCTTTGGCTATGCCTCCACACTTTGAACACTCTAAATAAAAATCAGAAACCTTTGAAACAAACTCGTAAATATTCAGAGTATCGTGCTTTCTGGAGGATGTATAATGTAGTTATCACCAGTCAATTACAGGAAGATATTTACACAATATAGACATTGTTACTTAAACTCCTAGTAATACAATTATTCCACTAGTTACCAAATCCTAAAATAACCTCAAGACCCTGAGATCTGAGGTAGTTAATGCCAGAGGGAATATGCTGTATTTTAAACAAAGCAAGCTATTTTAAACAAGGATTAGTTACTTGTCTTTTGTGTAATGCTTTGCAGTTGTATATTTGAAAAGAAGATTCACATTTTCTGTCTGCTTAGATAACAGTGAACTTTTCTTACTGGATTTTGGAACCATAGTGTTTCTTAATGAAACACAGATAAGGAAAATCTCTCCCCCTCCCCCCAAGTCATTTGAAGTACTCAGCCCATTTGTCACAGAGAGATATGTCCCCCTAAAAGAAATCTGGTATGCAGGGGAGCACTCAGTCACTGTTCTCTGGGTAGAAAACCAGCATTGGTCACCTCACTGGTGATAGCAAGTCATCAGTAGTGTCCACACAAACCAGATTTACATATATAAAACAGATTACTGGGTTGGAGGATGTGTGCCCTGCAAACGCAGGTTCTTGGGGTGTAGAGGTAATTCATTTTTGTTTGGAACAGATGGGGAAGGTGGGTAATTATTGTATAGGGGAAGAAGTGGTTGCTCTGTTGCTGTAACTGCCAGTGAGTTTTTATTCTCAGCCTTCAGAAATAGATGCCTTTCCCAGATGTTTTTTGTTTTTCAGGGGTCCATAACTGGGGAGCCTGAGCAGGTTTTTCTGTTCATAGCATCAATACCCTTGCACTATGAGCAAATGTGACATCCACAGACATCCATATGAGTCGCCCTTGTGGTTTTATTAATCAGGCATTTAAATGCTTAAATCCTAGTTCATGCCCTGGGAGAGTTTGGGTGCATAGCCACTGACCTGCTTTGGCCCCAGGATGGCTGTGTGACCCCAAAACGATTTTTGAAGCTGCTTGACTGTGTCTGTGTACATGCTGGAGAACTGGGCCTTCCAGACTTGCCTCCTCCACTTGGGCTATGCAGGGGCCTGTGATTGGGTCAGTAACCAGGCTGGAAATAATAGCCAGGTAATTTCCTTAGTTCCCTGTTGATTTGTTTCCTCCAATTCTGTGATGATAGTTTTTGAAATTTTTTAAGCCATGCAACAGCAGCAGGGGTCTTAAGTATGTTAAAAGCTTGTGGCTGAGCTAATTTCAGGCTTGTATTTAATTATACACTATATATTGGGTAATGACAAAATGGTATCCTTCATGGGAGTCCTTCCATTGTTTTGTCCTCTAGCCCAAATTAATTATTGATGTGAAAGGAGGGGCAAGAGTAAGAAAGGGCTTATGTCATACAAGAGTCATCATCTTAAATATTCTCACTGTAGACTGTAATTTTCCTTTACCTTGAGCATTGTCTGAATAAGTTTATATATCAAGCATTGATCCTATTTTGTTGAAATATTTGCATAGTTCATGCTTTTGACTTGTTAAATAGCATGTTTATAGTCACACCCATTCAGGAAAATTGTGCCAGCCAGCCATAATTTTACTTGATATTAAATTGTACATGATGGCTTTGAAAACAAGCAATTTGTAGGATTGTGTGCTCTCTGTTTCTTTTGAGTCTCTTCCAGAAGAGACATTACAGTTTAAGTGTATTTCTGGTTCTACCTGAAATTTTGACTCTCTGGTATTTGTTTTCAAAAGACTACTGATGAGGAAAGGGTCCATGTGCTACCAGACAATCTGAAAATAAAGAATTAATATTAAAGCTCTGTTTCCCTGTAAACGTAGGTATCTTAGGTATTATCAAATACCCAAATACTTGGGTATTTGGAGACATTTTTCTAAATCAGTTCTCTGTGTGAATAATTAAACTGATTTTTTTTAAGTTTTACCTTTAAGGGGAAAACAATGTAATAAGCAGAATATAAGCAAGTGTCCAGGTGGAAGACAACGCTTTTCTTGTGTTCTTGCATTCATGTTGGAAATTGAAAACAAAATACAGACGCCTCCAGTGTCAGGTATTAGAACATGTATGTGCAACGTACTGTTCAAGGAGACAAACCAAATCAAAACTGGAAACTGTTGCATTGCCAATTAATTCTTTCTTTGATTCTTTGCTGTAGACTGAGACATAACTGAATTAAGATTTTGGAGATAAATATTTCTTTGGCAAGTTTAACAAAATAAATTTTAAACTCCCAGCAGACACATTTCTTATTATACAAATTTCTCTTTATTCTTATTCCTTGCTGTGATCTGGGCCTGTCTTTTGAGCAGAGCGATTTTTGTTTCGGGGTTATTTTTATTTGCAGGTAATGCAGCTACTGTGTAATACTCAGTTTTGCACTGAGCCAGAATCTCTTGACAGGAGGTGCTTCACACTCGACGCTGATGATTTCCTTTCTACCAGCACAAACTGTCTTAAGTGCACAATTGCTGCATTTTCTGTGCAATCGGAAACCTTTTCTCGACGAAAGTACTTGTGGGCAGAGGTTATGTTTTATCCTGGGCATGTCTGGAGCTGTGGACTTGTGAAACACACTCACTTCCTTTAGATGTAGAGGACTAAACCATGACAGAAGTACAGTCCTATAGGAATTAACAGGTCTTTTCTCAAGAGTGCTTCTTGCTTTAGTCTTGAAATTTAAAGCCTTTTTTGGTGAGAGGAATCTTTCCTGCCTCCTCCATATTGCTCTGGTCACTGCCTTTTATTTTTTGTTTGTTTACCTTAGAACTGTAATTATAATATGCTGTCCTGTTCTCAGTGCAGTTTTTCCTTCTTTCTGTGAAACTTTACTGCCTCTTGTAATGAAATACATGGTTGCTTGATTTTTAATTTTTTTTTTTTTTGATGAGATAGAAATTCTGATTTCAAGGCTCAGAGCATCTGCCTGTACGAGGGATTGGGAGCTGTATTGCCTGATTTTTCCAGGGCCCAAAATTTTATGTGTGAGCAATTAAGTACTTCACCAGTTTCTGCTTTTGGGATCCCTGGTTACCTGTAGTGCTTTGCCTGTTGCATTGCAATACTCGGCACACAGTCATAATCCCTGATTTGAGAGGTAGTAATTATTGAGCAGATGCAGCATACAATGATAGTGAGGCTTTTAAGCAGCTTACTGATAGAGCAGTTTAAAGAATGTTTACCAGTAACATTACTTCTGGTTGCCTGTCTTAATTCATTTCAGATTAATCTGTCTTATAGTCAGAAGGAAAATGAAGTGAGTCAGTAACTTAAAGAGTTATGTAAAATCTGTCCAGCACAAAATAATTTTGCAGTTTTATGTATGCTGCCGAAATTGGAATGTCAATTTGACACAAATTCGCCAAAACAGAATGCTGGATGATCTCACCTCTTCCTCAAATAAGAGCCTTGAAAGTTCTCTTTATGTACTGCTTGGGAGTTTACCAATCTTGTCTTCTTTCACAGGATGTCTTGGGCATCCTTGTTTTTCCAATGACATCTGTCCGTGTTGGTGTGTGGGAGTGCGGGGTTGTGTTTCAGAGAACGATGGGCAGAGGTGGATGTGAATATGCACACAAACACTATGCCCCATTCCCAGCCACTCATGTTGAACAAATAACCAGCTGAATCAGATAAGGATATGACAAACCAGAAACATCTAATTGTATCAAGAGCAAACAGACTAAAAATGACTAAATATTTTGGCAGAGGGCCCTGCTGAGGAAACTAGATTATGTGTTTCTGTTACATTATGTGGGAAGGAAGAGAGGGTCTGAATTCTCCCTTCCTCCAAAACTCTTAAGCCCAAAATATGATTCTCTTTGACTGTTTAGAGCTGTTGAAAAATTGGCAAAAGACAGGCTTGGGGCATGCCAGTGGCAGCTATTAAAACTCAGCATGTGGAACCCATGGCTAAATCGTTTTGCTTATTGAACTTTCTGTAGTTTGTGACTGTTAGTTACTTTTTCCTATTTATTTTAGAAAAGGGCCAGTGGGAAAAGTCTAGGTTCCCCACCCTAAACAAAATAAATTGTGATTTCATCATGTTTTGGCCTTATCTCTGCTGTTCTTTATTTCACTGCAGGCATTCAAATCTGCGCTGATTGTTGGTTCTGCTCTTTCACTGCATCCAACTCAAGCTTTGCAAGCATAGCTTAGGGCTTATTCCAGTGAACATTTTAAGCTGTATCAAGGTTCATCCAATTTCCTTCGTTGCTTAGTTCCTATTAAACTTCAAGCTCTGAAGGTTACTTAGACAAGAATCTGCCTTTTTTGCATTGTGTTTTTTCTCTCTCTTCATGGTTAGTGTAAGTTGCTAGGAGCAGTGAATACAAACTGAGTTCAAGGGCACGGTAGTCTTTTGCATCCATTACAAACATTTTGTGTCCATCACCTCACTGCTCATCATGGACAAATATGCTTGTGTCTGATCATTGCATGCAAGACAAGTTACTTGATGAATTTGTTTAGGTTTCATTGTGCACAGTATTATGTTGCACATAATTATGCCCTCTTTTATAACACAGGTTTCTTTGATTCTCTTCTGGGAGAGCGTGCATTTGAAGTCTATATATCTATTAGGTTTCTTCACTGCCATTTAGATTAAGCTAAAAGACAAGCTTCAGTGCAGTGTGTGTAACCTGGTGTGTTTTGTAGTATCATCAACAAAGACTGCACAACCACTTTTTCATTTATCTGTTTATCAATGACAGTTCATGAGAAAAATTCTTTTACCTCAGAGGCAAAATGTGGGACTTCATTCTGTGTGCTTTGGGACAACTTTTTTTGTGTGGCAACTGGATGCACAGGCAATATTTCAGTCTTAAGAGCTGAATTATTTTGGTAAATGAAGCTTATAATTGTTTTCCTCCATTTTCTGGTTTGTAGATTACTGCCTTGACCTGAGTTTGTAAATGAGATGAATGGCACGAAATGTGTTGTGTCTCAGTCTCTACGTAAGAGTCCTGCACCGAGCCACAGCCCCGAGCTGCTTTGAGCGTGGCAGTGTAGCAAACAGATGTGGAAGACCCAGCCATCAGCTTTAGGGGTGTTCAGAGAGCTGGAATGGGAAGGGGAAGGAGCTGTCTGATTTTAATAACTGTCTTGGGAGAGAGGAGGTGAGAGAGCATGAAGAGGAAAGCTGCTCCTTTGGGAATGCTGGCTCATTGCAAGTGGCAGTTTCAGCATGGACCTGCTTCAAGACCTGGCTCTGCTCACTCCCTCAGTTTCTGACAAATCTCACTAAGTGCACATAGCTCCTTCTTAGGTGACCTTGACCTCTGCAAAGACCTTTGCAGAATGAATGCTGAGTTTTGCCAAAGCTGGATGCTTGCTTGCTTGCAGAAGTGTTGAGTAACATGTGCCACCAGGAAAAGAGGAAATAGTTTTTTCTCTCATGTGCTTGTGAACACAAATAACATAATAAATAATATATATAATAATACATCACCCAAAAAGCAACACTTCCATGCTCTGTATATGCTAAGATGGGAGTTAAAGTAGTTAAAGTGAGTTGAAACAAAAAAAGATTGGGAGAGCATCCTGTGAGAGGAAAATAGAGTGCTTTCTGCTTTTTCACAGGAGAAGAGAGATTTACATTTGAAAACATTTGGTTCATCAGCTTTTGTGTCTTGCTTTTGCCATTGAAAAAGTAGGTGAAATAGGATAGGTTGGCTGTGGAAAAGTAGAGCTACAGAAACGGAGCACAGCCAGCATTTGTTTCTGGCTTGTTAAAACAGAGCATGCAGATGTCTAGCAAGAATGCCAAGGCTCACTCTCAGCAAAGTTTAAGATTTTCAAACTTTCTTACAAACCTTAACACTAATTTGGTACCTTACAAAGGAAAATTCACTTTAATGAAGTGCTGGTACTCTTTGCTGTATGACTTTGTAACTTCTGTAAAAGCCTTCTCAGTCTGAAGGCTTGACCTGTCCTGAACCTGCGGAGCTTGGGAGACCTAATGAGAATGGATGCACATGGAATGTTTGAAGGGGGGAATGATCAGATAAGCATGGATAGGGAGTATAGGCGTGAGATTGGAGCTGCTCAAAATACAGTTTTTTGTGTTTCTTGGGGTTTAGGTCATGAAACCACCATTAGTGCTAATAGGAATTTGTGTGGCTTAATCTTCATAAACAGCATTAGCACGCACCCCGCAATACTTAATGTGTTAATGTGCATGAAAACTGGCTTTCAGCTAGCATATTTGAATGAGGCAAAATGGGGTTTTGGAGGTCATTATTACCACACATTAAAGGAAAATTTATGTTGCACAACTCAAAACTCTCAAACAGATGGAGCTGGAATTGCTCCCAGCATCTGGCTAGAACGCTAGAGCTTCCTCAGGAAGGGGGAGAAGCGACGTAAGAATTTAAACCATCCCTCCACTCCTTTTAAGTAAACCCTAACCATGCAAAGTGAGGAAGCTGTGGCACAGAAAGCTTTCTTTGCCACCCGACACATCCTATTTTGCCTTTCCTTGGGGGTTTAAAATGAGCAGGATGGTCTCCAGGCCATTGCTGCTGGGGTGTGGGTTTGCAAGAAAGCCAGTGTGTGGTCTGCCCTTGTGGAAGGAGGAGGCAGACCCTCCAGCCTTGCACTTGCTGTCTGCTGGCATCTCCTGCCTGCCAAAGCAGCAGTCCTGAAGTGTCCAAAATGCAAGACTTGAGGTCTTTACTGTATAGCAGGAAAGCAGTATCTTGGGCTGAGCTAAAAGCTGGAGAGTCATGAGAGGAGTGTAGTTGCAGGAAGATGGTTTTGAGGCAAGGCACTTACTTGCACCAGTGTTCTCCAGGCTTTTTTCCCTGCCTTGAAAGAGGTGCTGAGTGCTATGGGATGTATGAGCTGCCACTAACCCAGGAAGCTGCGAGTTTCTGCCATGCTTGATACCGAAGGAGTCAGGCTGATTTTTCTTCTGGCAAAGGGACAGCAAGTCACCTTTCTGTGCAAACCCTTGCTCCTGTACTGTCTCCCTTTTCATACCCGTATATAGCTTTCATTTGATAGCTGTGTGAAAATAAAAACACTGGGAAAATTAGGCCTGTGTCAGCTTTTAGCTTAGAAGTGAGATGACCTTAGCCTTTGCCATACATTATTTAAAATTTTGCCCTTTATGTCTTGATATACATTTTAATGCCCTTATATTTCCCTGCTTGTAGACAGGATCCTCATGGGGAAGTGCCGCAAACATTACCTACTAAACCAGGAATTTTTGTAGTCTGTAAACTACACCATAAATTTTAACCTGACCATTTAGATAGAAAAAGGCCTGCTACCCATAATTAGCACTGTGTTCGAAGCCTGTGCTGCTTGCATATTGTTTAAAGAATTTAAGAGAAATGAATTTCATATGTGAGGCTTTCTTTGTAAGCAAAGGGTAAACCAAAAGGAATTTCCTGGGATTGTTGCAAGTATTAGATTTGAAGAGCTTTTGGGGCGGTGGTGTGTTAAAAATATTGTGAAAAGCAAACCTTAAGCACAGAAATTGAGGTCATTAGGATTTCTTTGTACTTAGAAATGCTTGCATGTGGACCAAAGCAAGGAGTTTATCTGGCTGCCTGCCACTGCCTCCTACCTCACTCTTCATAGAAAGCATTTTCTTCCAAACATAGCGGAATGGGAACTCATAGCTTAAAAGAGCCTTGTGGTTTAGATGCCTTTACAATCGCTATGCAGGCAGGGGAAAAAATGTTTGACCAAGATCCTGTTACACGATTTGGGGCTCCTACATGCAGAAAATGTGAAACTGGATTTTAAAAAATCATCTCCCAAAGGCTGTGCTGTAGTTCAGTCAGGAATAGTACTCTGTTCATAAGAGTGAAGGCTAGGGAAAAAACTTCTGGCTTAACAGAGATTTAATTTGTGATTTTAAGCTTTTGATAAAGTAATTCTCTCAGACAAGTAGAAGAGGAGCCTGAGCTAAGGCTGCTCTTTATAACAAGATGCAGGACTTACTCTAACAACAGAAATGATGGCTCTTTCTGTTGCTCTTCCCACTTGTACAATTTTAATGGCACAGGAGGAACTGTGTATATTAGTAGCCTCGGGCTTTTCTTAATTCTGATCTTTGGTGTACTATAAAATATATCTCCATGGGTTATAATTAGTGGAAGCCTCCCCCAATAATTAAATGACATCTGCTTTTCATCAGAGTCATAGCTTAGTTAACCCCAGAGCCATCGTTTTTCAGTGGCTCTCCCCAGCCTCCCAGGATGCTCGGCCATGGCTGTTTGAATTGCTCGCCGCAGCCCGTCATTGCCCAGGAAGATTAAGGGAAACAGAGTCCTGGGCTGTCCGGTTTGGCAGTCAAGATGGGGAAAGTGCCATCTGCATAGCAGCTGCTGTTCCTCTGGCCTCGATTCATTTATCTCATATTGCATAATAGCCAACATTTTTTTCCTTTGTGCAATGCTTGACCTTCTGGGACCATCATTTTCCCCTGCATGTGTACGTGGGTTTTTTCGCTTATCTCTTCTATGACAAGCTTCATTTCAGGCCATGCTTTCAGGTCTCTTTGTAACATTCTGCCACCTTGATCTGGTTTTGCTCTGCTGGGTGAGTTGTGTGGCTCCTGGGAAGAGAAGGCTCATGCATCTCCTGCCTGTGTGTGTGCAGTCCCTAGTGTCCTGCTCCTCTTTTCTCACCACCATCCCCAGGAGCCTGTTAGACCTCAACCTGCTCATGGATTAAGAGACAAAGTCTGCCTGAGGCTTCTTTTGACACACATACTAGGGAGGGAAGTAGAAAGCTTCTGTTGATGAATTTATCTTGGAAGTGCAAGTGGTGGGTCTTGTTGCTTTCAGGCAATCTCGCAAGTTATTTCATTGAAACTCCTACAAATTTCTCGTAGCCCCAGTGGTTTTGCTCCTATCTGTTCTGTTCTCTAATCAAACAGAAAACCCCAAATCAGTTCATTTGGACACGATTACAGCGAAACATCTGTTTGAAAAGCAAACAGTGTTTGTGAATAGTTATGGTTATGAAATGGTTGCTCCGAAACAAAAAACAAACACAAAATGAAACAGAACTCCCCAGCTTCTACAGTTTTGCTCCATGAATTTACTGCATTTGGGAAAGAGGGGAAGGAAGTAAATACAGAAGAAAGGAATGCAGCTTAAAAGTAACCTGTTTCTTCAGTTGAAGAGTTTTTCTCATTATTGGTGGTGCCTAGTTGTAAATAGCTTTTGAGGATTACATTCATATGATCTACACCAGGTTCAATTCCTTCAAAGTATTTCTAACCAGGTATTAATTTTACTTAGAAATGAAGTTTATCTTGCTGCTGTCTTGCAGAATGTGTCCATTTCACAAAGAGAATGTTTGATTAGAAATAAATTAAGATTGCTTTTTGGTTTGGCTTTCTTTCCTCCAGATGTGAATGAGTCTGTCTCACTCCCCACTCATTTGGTTTTTTCTTTCTCTGGGGGGAAATTACTGAAATTACTCAAATTTTTATTGTACTATGACAGAGCATCATGCGTGGAGCACTAGAAGCAGAGGGCAGATAAAAGGTTAAGTGTTTGTATTCTTTAGCACACCATTGTTACCAGAGTTGAAAACCCCTTCCAGCTCTAGAGCCCTCTGTCATTCCTGATCTACTGCATGAAAAAAAGAGTATATAGATAGATTTTACTTATGTTTCCTAGGGGGTTTTGCATTCATAGGTTATAGGTATTTGTAGCTGGCTTTGAGATGTAAAAATCCTACATTTTTACTTTGGATCAGAAGAAAGATACACATCCTGTCATTTTAAATGCACTAGGGAAATGGCATTAAAGTAACATTTCCACACAGAAAAAAAATAATCCATTAGGCTGTTGATAGATTCTTCAAATGTGCTGAATACTTTTAGATGCTGCTGCTGCTGACTTCAGTAGCACACCAGTGCTGTTTATGTTTGGCAATTAATCCCCTCTGTGCTTTACCTTTAGCGCTGGTTTTAAAGCTTTTTGGCTTGTATAATTTCAACAAATTGCCCTGTTCTCCTGTGAGGCACACATGGAGACCAAAGGAAGGCGGTCCCGTGTTTGGGAGAGCTTGGGCAGATGGAGCTCCTTTGAGCAGCTGCTTTTGGGGGTGCTCCTGCTGTGTGAGCCAGCACTGGGGTGTCCATCCAGGGAGCCTGTGGCAGGAGTGGGGCTTTGAGGGCCAGGGAATCCTCCTAGAGAGAGGGTGGGAGACACGGTGAAAACTCTCTGTGATTTGATGTGAAATGTCTATGCAATGCTCCTCGTTAGAGAAGGCTGAGTGGGAAACCTCCTTTTGTTAAGCCCTGGAATGAAGCACAGCACCGGTTTGCCTGCTTTGTGTTTCCCCAGAGATTTTTGGACAGGGTTACGCCGTTCCAGCCACCAAGTGCTAGAGCCTTACAGCTCTCTCCCCCTAGAGAGGTGAAAGAGGACGTCAGGATGTTTTCATCATTAGACAGGCTATTCCTTTTGGCATGAAAAAATATGATTTGGAAAGATGATTTTGTGCTCTTTGTGCTGCTGGACAAGTGCAGGACAAAAATTTGGGCCAAGCCTCTCTTAATCTTCCTTTGGTCCCAGCTGGTGGTGATCCCTGTTGGGCTGCCTGGCCCCTGGAGGCACAAGTGGGATGGGCCATGCAGAATTCCTGTGCCACTCTGGCAGCCCTAGGGTTACATGACCTGGTGTCTTCACACTCATTGCCTGCCTTTACTTTCAGCTGCCTCCTGACACCAGGTAGAAATGACTGGAAGAAGCAGACAAGGCTCCTAGAATGCCAGCTGCAGTGTAGCAGGAGAAAAAAATGCTATGTCCAGAGTGTCTTTCTCATCCCCAGCTAGCTGATAGCAAAGCAATGGGCAGTGGGTAGGATTAAACCTCCAGCAGAAACTGAATGTACTCCTATCTCCAGCCTTCTGTTTAATTTTGGCATTTTAAATCAAATTTTTGCTTAGTGGTTTTGAGTCTAGACTCTTTGATAGGAAAGCAAGGGAATAAAAATATCTTTGTGTGCAGGTTGTGTTTACAAAATCAAACACTTCCTCCCTCACTTTCTCTTAAACCAAACAGATCCCTCCCACAAGAAAACTGGCAAATCTCAGAGCTGATCCCAACGCTGTGAAAAGTGTCAGAGCAAAATGAGGACTCCCAAAGCAAGTAACAGTATGAAAAAGGGAGGGAACCAAGGAAACCTTCAATTTCCATATAAAGCTCAGCTTGTTTGGAGGGCAGTAGATGCCAGCTCTCACTGCAAACCCAGTTTATTGTCCCTGCCCTGGACGCTACCACCTCCTGTTTCCATTTGATCAGCAAGAAAAATGGAGTCAATTTATCAAAGTGAATATAAAATATAATGCAATTGCTACTGCATTACTTTTTCCCAAGGTTTTGTATTTGGAAGTCAGGGAAGGATCAGATCAAAGGAGAGATGGATAAATGAATGATGTCAACAGGAACAAGTCAGAAATTGTGATTGCTGGGAGTTTGGGCTTTCCACATTCGCAACCAATGCCTCTGTTCTGCTGGGAGAACAAGTCCGTTTTGGACCAGTCTCAGATGCTGGTTAGTCATGTTTTCCAGCAGCAGAGGAATATTTTCCCAGTCTGCTACCCGTGACTGTATGCAACTGTGTGGACAGTTTTCCATCCTGGAAAACTTGAAATCAGAGTGGAGAATGGGTGTATGGAGGGAGGAGTGGGGGAAGGTGAATGAGGAAACTGGCTAGTCCATTATTTTGTAGGTAGCATTGGCATGTAGGAAGATGACGCTTCCTTCTGACAGCAGAGCTAGAAGGAAATGGCATGTTTACAAAACGCTGCACAAAATAGAAAATAAATATTGTGGATTTTATAGAATGTAGATCTGAAGGTTTAAATATGTTTTAGATGGATAAACAGTTGAACTTCATTATTTTTCTATTGGACAGCTGTCCAAAAACCCAACCCTAACCTTTCTTGAATTTTCAAAGAATAATTTAGCCTTTGGAGTATTTGCATGGATGGGAGAAAACTTGATTTGCAAGATATTTTCTTTGCCATGCTGCTGGCACAGGCTTGTGCTTAGTATAGGTGCTGCTTCTTTTTTTTTTTTTNTGTATCTTCTGTCACATAGCATATTTCTAGACAACCTCTCTCTCTGGGCTCTGCACAAAAACATGTAATTGAAGATGAATGTAGAAACATCTGATGTTCAGTGGTGTTCAAATTTTGGATTCAGCTCGTCTGCTGAGCTCTGTGTTAGCCAGTGGAAAAATGCTGGCTGTGTTTCATCACATCTGACTGTTGACTAAGTTAGATACATTTTAGCTGTTGCCAGATGTACAAGATACAGTAAAATGAGCATTTCCTGTAGCAAATTAAGACTTTTTGGCTTTGTGATGATATTGGCAGAAGTTACTTGTTTGCACTGGGGATTTAACCAGATTGTGCTGGTCAATACAGACACTAAAACTGAGTTAGCAGAGGAGATCTGATCTAGCTGAATTTGTCTTATTCTTCTAATTAGCTAAGTTTGGGGGTTGCAGCCTTCTATTGTAATTTCTGACTGTGATACCAGTTCTAGATACACCCACCGTTAAGCAAAGCCAAATGGCTTGTGGCATTTCTTAGCCAGACTGAACCAGTGAAGACAGGCTTCTCTGGAAGGGGGGGCATCGTGGATGAAATGACTGAATGAGAGTTTTCTGGGCCAAATCCCCATCTGTCATGAGCTGAGACACGGTGGAGTCAGGAACACAATGTGTGACTCACCACGTGTGTGACTCAAGACGCCAAGGCCAGGTTGGATGGGGCACCGAGCTGCCTGGTCTAGTGGAAGATGTTCCTGCTCATGGTGGGTGGAGGTTGGAACCGGATGATCTTGAAGGTCCCTTCCAACCCAAACCATGCAATGATTCTGTGTTTCTGAGGCTTTGGCAAAGGGGTGTCTTGTCACACGAAGGCTTGCCAGTTTGTAGATAGACTGCCCACAGAAACTGACAGACAGGAGATCAGTGACTTGTCTCTTACCCCTGAACTGCTTGAAGCTGAAGTGTTTACTGGATTGTATTTTATTTATGTATTCATATATAATTCTTCATTGTGCTTGTTGATTCTCAGGATTGGGAACTGTGCACGTATCTGGACTGCAGTGTGTTCTGCAGCTGCTGCTTTTGTGCATTAGCAGTTTTGGAATCTCAACAGGGAGCTGGGGTTTGTCTTTCTGTGTCCCTTCAATTGCTTACTGAAGAAGTGCTTGCTGCCTGTCCTAAGCAGCAGATGAGTGGCTGTGGTGGATACAAGAAATAAACCAGGAAAATTGCCATGTTAACATGAGGTCACTGATGGATAGAGTAAGCAAGGATCACAGGGAGAGCAGAAGAGCTGGGTTAAGGCATTTCTGCCTCTTGTCCTCTAGCTGACTTGGAATTTACTGCTTGAAAAGCTTTTAAGTGCTGTTAGGGCAGGCAAACTGGGGAAAAAAAAAAGGCAGCTGTTTGTGTAAGAGTCCTGGTTATGGTTGAGTATCTGTATCAGAGAGGTCTTAGAACAGCGATGACACTAAATACCTGACATTTGCTGAGCTTTAAAGGGGAAGGTTATCAGCCTATGAAAAAAAACCCAAAACTACTCATGGAGCCACCCAACTATGAGAATTGGAGAAAAGGAATTTTTTTTTTAATTGGTGCAACATTTAGGATATTTTAAAATATTGTCAACTTAGAGGTGGTTTAAAAAAAATCCCACCCATTCTGTTGGATGCAGTAAGTTGACCTGAGTGGTGTCTGGGAGTGAATAAAGTGAAAAAGTGCTGAATTCCTGGCCTGAGTGAGAGAAGGGACTGGTCACAGCAAGGCTGGGCTAGTCTTGCTGAATTTAGATAATCAAGAGAAAAAACATCTGTGTTAATACCTATGAATCTAGTACAGTCTGTGCAGAAACACTGTAGTCTTTGAGGGAACAGTTTAATCCATGGTACCTGTTTTGAGATGGCAGAGCCACGGAGCTGTGCTGAACCTGAGTCTCTTGAGCTTCACAGCATGACAGGAAAGATGCATGCATCACTTTCTGACGACACCAGCACTGTCATGTAATGGAAAAATTCCCAGAAGTTGAAATTCAGAGATTGGAGGTGTCCAGCTGTCTCTCCACATGTCGTGTCTGGCCTGGTTGCTATTGAAGGAAGACTCCCTGTACTGGAGCCACCCTAGCAACTCTGTGGGAAGAAGTTACCTGCCTTGAACCTATTGTCTTGTGGTAGGACAAAGGGTCCCCAAAATAGTATGCGCATGTGAATTGTCAACAGCAACTCTGTAGGGAGCTGAAAGCTTGGAAAGCCTGGGGAGAAAACGCTGTGCTAATAATGTATGAGGTGCATAAGCTATGCTTCATTTAAAATGGATGTATTGGGTCCCCAAGGAGTGTAGTAAATGGGGCAAGGAAAGGTTTGGCCCAAGTTGTAGTATATTGTAGTATCCTTCAAAAATGAAAACAGGTTTAAAGAAGGTAGTCCCTTTGGGAATACCTTTAAATAAATAAATTATTACATTTACAGTTATCTACTATTACCAGATCCCTTGGCTATTGAAAGCAAAGCTCACAATTTACATTAGTAAACGAACCCCGCTATTTTCCAACAAAAAGAAAAAAAAAAGTTGTATTGTGGAAGGCTGATGGAGGGAGGATATCTCTCTATCACATTTGGTGACCTGTATAATGCAGTAGGAGAAACACGTAAAAACTCATCCAACTGGGGAATTCATCAATATCTCACCCAAAAGCCCCAAATCCTTAGGGCCAGTCTAGATCCCGTTTACTTCTGTAAATAATCCCATGCAAATCAACTTACTTTCATGGGTAGACTAAACAGGATTTGTCTGTAATTAGCATGAAGTGGAACAGATTGCAGGCGTGCTTATCTTCTAATATGGAGGTGCAGCCAGCAGAGGTTGAACACTGGGTGTGTTGCATCATCAACAGAGCAAGGACAGCAGAGATATTGGGAAGCTTTGGCTGAGTGGAGGACCTTGGCCTTTTGTCACAATTCTCTAGTAAATGCTATGAAAACAAGCTAACTTCAAAATAAGTTTGCCAGAGCAAAACAGTGCAAGGTTAAACCTCATGTGAGATTGGAGCCTTTTTTTCCTGTTACAGCACTGAATTCAGAGATTAATGCTGCCTCAGTTGTTCATAGTTATGTTGTGTTTTTCGGATTAATGCCAGTGGTAGTTCTGACTCAAAATTTAAAGCAATTTTCATCTTTAATTTACTAGTTCTAATAACATTATTATTTAATATTTGATGTCCCAACTGGCTTTAAGTAGCTTCTTCTTAAAACTTGAATCCCCCAAATGATAACAGTTTACTTACTGATTCAAGCTTAATTTGTGTTTTTTATGCTGTCAAGCTGAGGACAACTTTAAATCGGGCCTTCTTTCAAAGATTTTAGGTGGGGCTATTCTTCTGCCTGTTGGGTGTTAAGCACCGATTGTCCCACACACGTATCATAACACCAAGTGGTGTGATTTTTAGGAAGACCATTGTTAAGATGCTGTTGTATATTTTCGCGTGCTGGATGATGCCTCCAGATGTGTTTGTACGGATCTGTCTCTGCCTAGGGTGAAACGCGTTTGTGTCCTCAGGGTCTGAGAACATGTGGGCACCTTGCTGCCTTAGCTCATGAGTGAATACAGCCTTTGTTCTTAAAGTGGCCTGCTAATGTGTATTGCATTTGAAGTATGTTTGGTTACACTCCCTCAAAATGAAGGTTTTATTTTCCTTTGTAGCTTAGATTGGGTTTTTGGTTAAGTATCTCTTGCATGCTTGCTGTGCTAAGGATGATAATTCACATGTACTCTCAGCTCATATAGGTTGAAGGTGTATTTTGTCTCTTTATACTGAAGGTAATAAAACGCTTTAGTAACCTTTATTTTAAATTTTTATAATGCTTCAATGATATCTCTTCTGTGCTGGATACCCGCACCTACTCTGATAAAGCCAATATTTGCAAGAACTAGATCCTGTGTCTCACAAGATACCATGGTCTCATCCACATGACTCAGACTTGCTTAAGCCAAGTTAAAATAGAAAAACAGGATTGAGGTCAGTAGAACAGCAATAAATTTACTAATGCAAAACTAAAAGGAAAAGCTGGCCTTTACAAAGGTTAGTTTTTGCTAGCAAATGCTCAGGAAGTAGATGCACAATGATAATATTTTCATGGAGCTTTTTCCAATTTGGTTAGAACTATAGGTTTAGTTTTAACTTAGGAGTAAGAAAACCTTAGAATTTCACTTAGTCTAAATGAAATTAGAAGACTGAATTTAGCAGGAGTTAAATTTGCTCAGAGATGAGGAAACCTGCCTTTTCATTTCTGATTTGTGAGCTGCTAAAGCTGAGGCTTTAAACAAACAAAAGTGGAATAGCAGTATTATCAGATTTATTTACACAGTATATGCAGTGAGCTGTTAACTGAGTTGGTTGAAAATAAAATTGGATATGTTTGATATATCGATATAAATTTGATAAAAACCCCAAATTTATTTCATAAGGAGAGCACTGGTATTTGCATTTTCTGTGTGTGAGTCAGTAGGGTCTGGCAGTTTAAACCTCTGCAGGGTTCCCTGCAGGGTAGGAATGCACCTCCTGATAACCAATGAGTAAGCTCTTGATAACCTGATACAGAAGGAGAAAAAAATCTAATTGATTTGATGTGATAGCAAGCATTTTGAGGAAGATCTGTCACTAAGGCAGGAAATGACCCAGCACTTAATATCCGGGTTTGACCTTGTTTTTTAAGTTTTAGTAATAATGAACACTTAATATTTGCAGCTAAGCCTACAAACAACAGAAGGGAAATTACAGGCAGGTTTCAAATCCAAGTGCAGAAATGAGCAAACCAGAAATTTTTCATGCCTTGTACTGAATAACATAAATATTTTATTTAGCTTTAAGGAATAACCTTTGAAGTGAAAAGTGACAGCTAGCTGAAAAATGGCCCTGAGTCTGGAACTGAAAGGCTTGTACTTGAAGTAGATTTTTTAGGGATTTTAATTTATTTTTTTTTCCACGTTGGGTCGCTTCATACTTTCCAAATGCAAACCCTCCCGGTTATGTTTGCAGGCTCCCCAGTACCAGTGTGTGTGTCTCCTGTTGTGCAGCGCCTGCCAACAGAGCAGCCTCTGGTTCTTTTTCACGTTTGGGAAGTTCCCAAGCAACAGGGCGGGCATTGCACCTCACAGAGCCCCAGAGCACCCAGGAGCAGCTTTTGCAGCTCGGGGCCGGCCGATGCCTCAGCTCCGATTGTTCCCGGGCCGCTCAGCCTGACAAAGGCCGTTTGAAGAGAAGGCCGGTGCTACAATGGAGCGCCCGAGGTGAATGCGGGGCCGGGGCCCCCAGGCGTGGGGAAAGCGAGGGCAGGCCAGGCAGCTCCTCGCTGGGAGCCTCAACCCAGGGAGCGCCTCGCATGCTCTTTGCCTAGCTCTTGTTTTTTACAGCTTCTTGGTAATCACACAGACCGGTCACCGAGGGCCGCTGGAGTCTGCCGTGCCCCAGGTGGAGATCCTGGCCACGTCAGGGGCTCGCAGCTGGCTGCCAGGCTGGCCATGCCCCCCGGGACACAGCCTGAATGGGGGGCAGCGGGCACGGCAGGCTGCGCCTGTGTGCGTGTCTCACGACAGAGAGAGAAGGGAAGCCCGTGTTTCTCTCCCAGCCATCAGATGGGAAGGGCAGTCGGTGGGTAAGGTTGGACACTCTGGAGGATTGCTTTTAAGGTGGTGACCAGCTCCTGTGCAGAGCAGCTGCAGGCAGATGGTTCCCCGCACAAAGCCTTGCCATTTGAGAGGCTGTGGGTGCTGCCAGCGCCCTCAGGGATAGCCTGCCTTCAGCCGGGCCAGCTCCCTGCTACATCCCGGCCACGCAGGGGTCACCAGCCAAATCAGCAGCCATGCTGAGCGCCTCCTTTCTCTTAGCTATGGGCAACCCACACTTTTACTGCAATTATTAATCTGTTTTCACTGCCACACAAACTTCAGGGCTGTCACACTTACTGGCAGCTGACTGACAGCCTGCTGTAGCGTTTGATCTGCAGCTCAAGAAAGGATGCTTGTCCTGGTGGATGTTTTGGCAGATCTGTCAGGTCTCTATTAATTTTATAATTGTTTCTTCAGGGTTCAAAACTGCTTTTTGTTTGTATTGAGATAGTTGTAATTTCATTAAGACAGCTGTAAAAGTGTAGCTAAGGCTAGCGCTGCATGGGCTAGCAGAAGGAAGGTCTTTATTAACAATAGATCTGTTTCTGTTCACAGGACTTGCTAAATTAGCCATTTTTGCCCAAATTTGAAACCAAAGAGCAAATGGAAAGTCTGCACCCCCAATGTTTCCTCGTGCCATGTTTTTTGTAGCAGAGAGATAAGACCACTGTGATTTGCTGTTGCAACCAAAGTCAGTTTGCATGGGGGCAGAGGTGACAAGAGGGAGGGGTTGGGTTTTGGGAGCCAGTGCCCTGGATCCATAAGTGTCCATTGGCTGGGGACCATGTATTGCTGCACAAGCTTGGCGTGTGATGATTGAATCCCTAACAAATTTTCCCGTCCAGGTTTACAAACCATTGGAACGGGGCTTAAGACTGGAATTTCTGAGCAGCTCCAGCACTCTATGAACGGGGGCTCTGTTGTCATAAGAAAGTAGCAGACAACTGCTCCTTCTGCTGTTGTGCAGCTCTCTGCATGGGGCTGGCCTCTCAGCAGGACCATGTGTCTGTGCAGGCTATAATGAGACAGAGCTCTGGCTGGTTTTGTTTATGAGTGAAGGGCAGAGCTTTAAAAAAAGCCCACTTGCTAGCTGTGAGTAAAGCTACGTGGTTTGACCAGAGGAGGAGATTAAGGTATAAATTCACCCTGCTTTTTTTTTTTTGTTTCAAGTTTTAATTAAAAGAGGAAAGTCTGACCTTTCTGTGCCAAGACAGCCTTTCAAATTAATTTAAAACGCATTAGTGAGTTCTGCTGAAGTCTACAAGTAGGTGACTGTTCTGTCACCACTGCTGCTCATTCCTTTCCCAAGAAGCAAGAAGACTAAACTCTGCCATCTGATACAGTTTTGAAACCGAGAGTTGAACGGAACATTTATTGGGCAAGGAAGAAAACAAAGTAAGTCTTGTTAAAACAACAAAATAAACAGCAATTTGGAATGTATATGGGAGCTGTGTGAAGGGTTGGAGGAGTAGGAAGGCAGCAGCTCAAGCTGGGTTTCCACAGTGGTCACCCTGAAGTTACTCTAAAGAAGTGGAAGACCAGTAGTGCAATTCTGGCCTTGATTTACGTCTCATTTTTAAACAGCAAATCTAGCTGAAGGGAATAAAGCAATTTCCATGCCATGGGAGTAGCTCCCAGATCTCTCTTTCTTCTGTGCAGCTGAATAAAGAGTCATTTTACAAAGACCTTTTCCCTAATAAATAGCAAAGCAATCTCATAAAGAAAGTAATGTGCTTTTTAGGCTCAGTAACCATATTGAATTAAATGTTATGCACAGTGTAATTACATTTTCCTGTCAGTTGTATTAATGTGAATTTCCTTGATTAATTTTTCAAGTTAGTTGATATTAAGTAGGTAGGAAGCTTAACATCCCCCTAGACCTCCTCTGTCAGCCTGGCTCAGCTAGTGGAGGGAGGGCAAAGCTCAGTACAATCAGTGATCAGTGTTATTTAATTAACTTGGCCTCTTTAATAAGCACCTGGAATCTTCATCTTTGCAGTCATCTGCAGTCATCTTGTACAGTTGGGTACAGTGTGACTCCCTGAGCTGGGAGGAGCTGTCCTGTCAGGTGTGGGGGGCAGCACTTGCGAGCAGTGTGAATGCCCAGGTCCATGAGGTTTTTACAAGGGGGTGATGGTGGAGGGGTTTGTGAACTGGTGAGCTGCAACTTTGACCACGCTGCTCGTGTTGTGTTCAGAGTGGCGAGTGTGAGTGTGCAAATTCAGTCATTTCCTTGAAGTGGTCTGGAGTATGTGATTGCCAAGGACGTGGAACAGCAGTTTGAGAGCGGGGGTGAATAAGAAGCCTTATTGAGACAAGATAGTGCACTGCTTTACATACACATCACAGCTGATTTCTCCCAGTTATCACCCTGAATGTCAGCTCACTGCCTTTCCCAAAAGCTTTCAGTGACTGTGCTGCAGAGGCTCTGTTTACTTCTTGAGGCTTTGTGTTTGGGTCTCAGCCACATGGAGGATATTCATTGCTCAACTCATACCTGGCTAGCCAGCTACCATACCCAGTGATCTCACAACAGTGCAGCACAAACTCCTGAAAAAAGTGGATGTTGATATGAAAGTCTGACCTTCTCTGAATTAATAAAATGCTTGAAGCTATTTTAGGGAGGAAGCTGGAGTCATTTGCACAGTGGGGGGCTCTGCATTACAGCTGTGCTGCTTTTTTGCTTGGTGTCTGCAAACTTTATATTAGGTTTCAGTTACTGATTAATCTCTCAAACGTGTATTAACTCAGGGAGCTCAGGGAGCCCTGGTGTAAGTGTGAAGTAGGAATAAACTGAAACAAGCCCACAAACGTGGGGACCCTTCTTGTGTAAATTGGTCTGGATTATACTGATCCAAATAAACAATCATTTGGATGCATACATTCTGTAGCACTCTATTACACAGCTCTTGGGAGATGAAAAAAGTCTGTTTAGTGTCTACTCAGAAGGAAGAAATGGGAGCCAGGCTGTAGAAAAATGGTTCAAGACTGGTAGTCTGTTTCATGTTATAGGGCTTGCCATATTTGATACACCAAATTTCTTAAATATTGGTGCCCTACCCAACTGATTAGCAATTAACATCTGTAAAGCCATGGGGTGCACTGTATTCTATTTCCAGTCCACATAGCTTTTGCTCCTTAATCCCATTCTTTAAGTATTTCAAAGCAGTTTGGGAAAACATAAAGCCAAGTACACATGCTAAAGTAAGAAGAGATTTTGGAACAACTGGAAGCACTGTATAGGAAGGTCCAACATACACAGGGTTATTGTTTTAGGAGGACTTTTATTTACTGTTGGTCTACTGTTCCCCTATGGAACATATACTGTATCCAGCCTTATGCTGCAGGCAAAGTTCAAAGTACCCTGCCAAGCTGCAAGACAGTATGGGCAGGAAAGAACTCTCTGTGCTTTGCTTTTTTTGCTTTCTTTTCCCCCTCTTTTAAGTAGTTGGCATATTTGTCAGTATTTCGCTTATTGTTGTTTAAAAGAAAATGAAAAAAAAAAAAAGAATATTGTCTTCCAACCTCCCCTCCAACTAACAGTAATTGGAAGATAAAAGATCACCCACAGCCTTCTCTCTGCTTTTAGAGCTAGTGAGAGGAATATACTGTTTCAGCTGCATGTCCTTTTCAGGTCCTGTCCTAGCTGGAGTGAGTCTTTGCCATGCCATACATGGTTTGTTGGGGCAAGTATTTATTTTTCTATGTGACCGGTGCCTTATCAGGTAAGAGAAAGTGAGATCCTGGCTTGATTAAATAATAGTGTGAAAGTTGCTTGCTTGCTTGTCAGTTCAGTGCAGCCATGTCTGTACCTGGAGTTAAAATTTGCAGAAAATGAAGTGGGTAGGGAAACCCAAATCATTGCACATAATTGCTGCAAGCCTCAGGGTACAAGAAATAAAAATGACCAGACTCCAAATTTCTTATGGGATTGGTTGACAACCTGTAGGAAACGAGCCTGTACACCTTGTCTTTCTACAGAAAAAACTTCTGTAGAATGGGAGTGTTCATAAATGTTGCATGAGTACTGTGAGTGCAAATTTATTCATTATTGCCTGAACATTGACCAAACTTGTATTTTCTTGATTCAGTCATGTTTGTACCTAACAGTGTAAGCGAAGGGTTTAGTAACCACAGTGCTGAATGTCATGCTAAGGAAGAGCATGGGCTTAACCACTGATACTTGGAAAGCCTGGATAATCAGAGGAGCAGTTACATATTTAAAGCTATAACAGATTTACCTTCACATTTCTAAATAGCCTGCACCTCTTCTGTTCTTTGGATCAGCTTCTTTCTTTTTGCTATAGGGCAGAAAAGAAATTGGCCCTGTTCCATTTTGAAGGGGAAGGAACAGCTTTGTGGGGAAATCCACTTGCTCTAGGGCTCTAATGAGTTGGAAATATTTTGAAATACTTGTGATTTAGATCATAATGAGCTATGCTAATGATTCAAGTTAAAACTTCTTTTAACAATTTAAGGGAGGTATGGGTATGCATGTGTGTTGCTGGTAGTGGTAAGTCATGTTTGGCACTCATCACAGATATTTTTGGTGTGCCCAGAGTGCCTAAATGCTCATTCAGTGAATGTAGAGAACAGGCTGGGATTGCTGCAAGCAACTGAAACCTCTGGCACTGTGTCAGCAGTCAGACAGGACCGGCACAGAGACACAGCAAAGCACTGTGTAAGACCTCTGGGTGTTCTGGAGAGGTCATCTGGATGGTACTTGATAACCTTCTACAGATCAGACTCAGACCATACCTCCTGTGTTCTCTTCATGTAAATAAAGACTGCTTAAGCAGGCCCACTGCTCAGGAAAACCTGAGTTATTCAGGCAGTAATGTGCCTTAGGAAAAGAGCTGTAGCAGTTTCTTGGGGAAAGTCTGATTCATCACTTGTCTGCATGCCTGGACAAGAAAAGGGTCATATTTCTGCTAGACACCAAAGCAAGGGGGGGAGGGTGTTTTTGACTTGATTTATCAACTAGGAGAGATGAATTAGAACCCTCGGGGGAGGGAAAACTTCACAGAAACTGAAATATTTTTACATTGCAGATGATTGTGGCCTCCAGACTTTTTCTTGTATGGCATTTATGCAAGCACACATTCCAAAACAAAATTAAACAAACAGTCCCTTGAAGACTCCTAATTAGCCACTTTGCTCAATACTCAATTAGAATAACCATGTAGGTAAAATATGACTGCAGTGCAGAGAATTTCATTTGAAGTAGCAGTCCATAAGTAATGTTAAGGAACAAATAATAGAGTTCATCAATGAATGCGTTTTGCTTGGAGCAAATTCGGCGCTGCAGATGATTGGCAGCAGGGCAGGCTGAGATGCTATAAACCTGATGGAGTCTTGTAATTTAAAACAGAGGCCTAGAGTTCAGAAGATTAGGAAAGATCGAGCCTCTGCCAGAAACCTTAATGTCACCTCAGGCAAGTCACTTTACCTTTCTGTGCCTTATCTGAATAAATATCTCTGTTTCCTATCTGTAAAATGAAGATAATGCTTAATACATGTCCTGAAATGCGACTGTTAATAGAATAAACAGAAACCATCAGATAGGAAGTTCTCCAGAAAAACAAATGCTGAGCTGTATGCATTTGTACAGCTCTCATTTGCAAGTTTTTTTTCTTGGGCCACTTGCAAATACATACTCTAGTGGGACTTACTTGGCTTATCCTGCTTGTGAGGAGGAGAGGTGTGAACAAGACATTTGGATTCAAACCCTCTGAATACTTGAGGGACAGAGACCAGCTGGTTTCCCTAGCCTGACTTAGCTCTAAAGTGGAATTTTGGATATAGTTGTTAGCTGTTCAGTAACTAAAACTTTGCTTTGGAGCCTGACACCAGAGCTCAGATAGGAAGTGAGATTTTGTAGCTAGACCTTGTTTCTACCAAAGCATTAAACAAACTCCAGTGCTTAGAAATTACCATCTCTGTGTGTCTATTAGTTTCAATTCCTCAAAAGGGCACAACTCTCACAACTAGTAAATGATACTTAATGTTGATACAATTTAAACTGTGCTAGTCGATATTTTTAGCTGACTCATATGCTTTTCATAGTACAGAGAGAATTGCCTGGAAGTTATAACACTCTTAGGCTTGTCTTCTCCCCACCCCACATCTCTAACCCCTCCTAGGGTCACTTAAAAGTGTCTGCTCTTTACTTGCTCACACTTTGCTAACTGTTCATAAAAGGGAAGACCTTATTCAGGAGGCATTTTGTCAAGTGATAATCATGCTTTTGAAGTGCTATGTTCCAGGTGAGGTAAAATGCAAAATTCAAGGAAAGATTAGAGGAATGCCTGAATATTTCTGGAAAAAAGCATGCAACAATTAATGATAGGTGTTAAAATCATGGCTTTAGCTTTGTTATTAAAGTATTAATACCATAGTATTAAAAGAGCTATCATTTAAATAAGTGCTTTGCCTAAAGAATAAAAAAAAATGTATTGATTTATTGAAAAAACAAAGGTTTGAAAAACCCTTTTATTAAAACCCTGGGGAAATTTTATATCTGTCTCAGGTGGTAACTTCATTTATCTGGGGACAACATCTTTTAGCTATATTCCCAGGCAATTGTGAATTACAGGGTGCTGAGAAAACCAAGATCTTCTTGAAAATAAGCTGCAGACCAGCTTGTGACTTTGATAATGCATTTCTGTATGCAAACTGACCAGCTGAAATCAAAGGCTGCAGAGACTGGAGATGGGCTGGGGAGGGCCTGTAATGATGGGCCAAAGCAGTAGAGGCTGCAAAAAAAACCACTTTCAGCTTTGGGTGTTGTTCACAGTGTGGGAACATTTGATAGTTCATAAAATGATTTTTTAAAATTCAAAAGCAATGTTATGGTTCATGGAAGAGCACTTCGGGAAGTTCTAAAAGATTTTGCTTTTCCAAAGTTGTGTGCACAGGGTCTGGGAAACTGAGTCACTTTGTAGTTTCCTGGGATTCAGACAACCAGAAATTCAAAAAAGGCAGTAATGAAGTATGTGGAAAATGTAGCCCCTTATCCATTCTTTATGATAGATAGGAAAGGAGAGGTCACAATTAGTAACAGTTTGAAGTAAAATATTTTGTACTTTTCCTATCTTTATTTGTAAAATTCAGATCAGGCGTTCTACCTGCAGGGACTTTCAAACAGGTCATTAAAAATAACCCAGCAGTTAGCAATCAATTTATTCTAAATTTTAATTTTAAATGGCATTGGTATAATATTCCACAAGGGTTGAAGCTTTCGTAAAACTTACTTCAATCATTTTTATTTTTATTTTTCAAAAGAAGTTACGTCATATAACTTTACTTATTTTCCTGATTAAATATCTCCATACTGGAGACAATTATCACTTCCTTCCCAACCTTTCCTTGTCTTTTGAAAGTACCAATAGGTAATTTTAGCAACACAGATAAGGAATTCCATTATAACTGGGAAGCAAATTATCTGTCAAGACGTTATTGCAATATTATTAGAAAACTGGATACTTAAGCAGCAGGTAATTTTTTTTGTATTTCCTGCATAACTATCATGCACTCTATTTTGATTAGATCCTAATGATACTGAGAACATTTTAAACAAATACTCTCAGTCCATGCAAATGAAAAACATTTTACTTCTTCAGTTGCTCTTGTGCAGCAATGGTAATTAATGCATCTTGTAATATTCAAACTATACCTGATTATACCACAGTGCACCAAAGAGGGCTTTATAAATAATCTTCCCATGAACCCTGCTGAGAGATCTGGGAGAAAAAAAGAAATGTGAGAAGCTGCATCATTGTGCCTTGAAGGTGTCTACCAAGAGTGACACTGTCCCTAAGGATTTCCTGCCCATAACCCAGCTCCTGCCCTGGCCCACCCACGGTGAAAGGGACCACCTTGATTTTCCCTCATTTTTGTGATGGCAGCAGGCTCTGCAGTGCTGGGCCCAGCAGATTGGCCAGTTCCTGTCACAGCAGCAACTCCCTCAGTTGCTTCGCCCTGCACGTTACCAGTGGTTTGTCCTGGTAGTGGACAACCTCTCCCAAAGAGCAGTCCTGACATCCAGGCATTTGCAGCCTAAGCTGTTTCTCCCCAGAATGACCCTCACTGGCTGGTGGGAGGCTTGGACTCTGGTAGAAGTGTGTTTCATATTAGTCAGCATAAAGGATATGCCAAGGAGTATCTGCTTGGAACAAGCTACCTCAGTGGGTTGTCCCTTGAGGACCATTGCCAGGCTTACATGTAAGTAGCCCTTGAGATTAAAAGACCTTAAATGCACTAGTTTAATTAATAATATTGCCAATCCCTTACCTCAGAGATGTAATATGTGCAAGCCAGAAAAAGAAGTTTGTTTTGGTATGGAATTGAGCAGGTTCTAACTTTAGCAGCACCCTTTCTAAAGGCTGAGTTTAAGGCCCCCTCATTAAGGAGATGCATTTTTAGAGTACTGCCAGCCCAACAACAGCAGGCAAAAAGAAAAAAAAAAGAACCCTTATGTTCTTTTTTAACAAAAATGTGTTATTTTATGTTAGCTCATTTTTTTTCTCCATTCGCTTTACAGAAGTTCATTGTAACTACATGAATTTAGAGGAAAGAAATTGCTGTTTTCCAGACTTTTATTTCAATGCTGTTGGGTAGCCTCACCCTGTGTCATCAGCTTCCCCATGTTGTTTGTATGGCCCTTTCCTATAGCTACAGGAAGCAGGTTTGTAAAAATAGGAAAACATGCTATTAAAACAGAAGAAAAAATAAGTAAGATAGCTAATGGGCACGGGACACTAAACAGATTTTAGGGTTTCCAGTGTCTGTATTTTGTGTAAGAACCATCCTCTGTTGTTCTCCATATTGGTTCATGTTTGGATGGTAAGCAGGCAGTAGCCTTGAACACTGTCATTTGCAAAACTTCATTTTCTGTGTGTTTGGGCATGTCAGCAGCCTTTGAAGATGTATTAATAACAGATTATACTCTTTTTAAGGGGTGTTTTCAAGTTCCCGACTTAGATGAGGGAGTGGCCCATTTACCTCTGCAACCACCCATATCTAACTGTCTAAACCAAATAATTTTAAACTCCTTTTATAACATAACTGCCAAAAACTGGCAGAAAACCCCTCCTGGGTGAAAGATTGTTCAGAAGAGCATCCATCATGCTCCTTGGGATGGCTCTGTGGGTGTGTGTCAGGCTGCTCATGAGCTGTTGCACGCAGCCAGGGCGACGTGTGGAGCCTGTTGGGTGCTTGCTGCAGAGCTGAAGCTCAGCCATGTGAAGAAGCTTTTGAGTTGGAGAACTTGGGAGGCAGTGCCCTGATGTTTGCCATTGCTAGACTTCTTTACCTGCTTGTCTAGAGCAGCAGAACGAGCTCCTTGTGCTTGTGCAATTTTTCCCCCCCTTTGAAAACTGGAAGGCATTTGGTTAGAGCAGAGTGTTACAGTAAGTCAGCATGAGTTGCACCAGTAGGTCTCCCAGTAGGCAAAGAAAGGAAAATATTTGATTCAATTTAGCAGATTCAGTTTAGATGTAGTTTGGTGATTTTTTGTTTGAGTTAACCATGTAGGATCAGTACTTCTGAACACTTCTGTTTCATAAAAAATATAGGGCAAAAAGGAGAAACAGAGTGAGAACAAGAGGTGCTTTAATACTTCTGTCGTACTATGGAAGTACCAGTGAATCAGCCTCCATTTAGCTGCTCCCGAGTTGTACCTTCCCAGTGCCTGTGTTAACATTTGCCACAGAGCATACAAATCTTGGATCTTTCTATGGGAAAATACTTGGGGCCTCAGACACTGACAATTTTTTAATTATAGCCCGTGGCAATCCCAGCTTTACGGAAGGAATTTCATGGGGAACTGGCATTTCTGTCCATCATGTACTTCATTTACATTTCTAAAATATTTTGATTGTGGTTAAATAACTGGTAATCGAGTGCAGGTGGTAGATTTTGAGTATGATCTTCATTACTTTTGGCAGGAAAAGAGAAAGCTATCTTTATGAATAAATACTTATTCTTTCCAGAACTTAAATGCTGAGATTCCTTCTTTGTGGGAAAGAGAGTTTCTTTTCTCAGCCCATGGTTCAGATCTATGACTTGCCCTTTTTGGGGCACACATACTAAATACACTTTTAATCTCACAATATGCCCAGGTGTTCATTTTTTTCTTTTTTCTTTCAGCTCCAGTGCTGTAAGTAATTCTGGACTCATTCCATCCACCTGGTTGAGTGCTTTTTTTTCTATTCTTGATTTCTATTTTTCTCCTTCTCTTTCCCCATCTCCCTCGTGTTTCATTTCCTCAGCTTTTCTGCCAGAACAGCTTTTTATTTCAATCACCTCCGGGAATGGAGTGGACATAATGAATTGGGTATTTTATACGGGCTCCATGAAGGAATCAGGTGTGGCAGGAGCTGGTGTAAGGCAGCGCTGGAGCCAAGCTCTGAGCCAGCACAGGGCACGGGGCAGCTGCTGGGCAGTGCCATCCAGCCAGGGGCTGTGGGAATATCTGCATTTTTGCAATTAACATGGGCCTGTCACACAACCTCCCTGCACTGTGGTTGGGGAATATTTGTGGGAGCAGAAATATAACTGCGGCAGAGATCTGTGTTCTTCCAGCCTTGCTAATCAAGATTGCTGATGAAACATTTATTTGTCAGGGTTGGATGTTTAGCTAAATATAGGAATCAGTTTTTTGCAGCATGAAGATGAACATCAAGGATCTTGGCTCAGGGTAATGTCGGTGAAATTCAGATGCAATGAATGTCTCTTGTCAAGCTATTATCCTTCCCATGATCTAAGGAGCTGCTGGATGGGAGTGATTCATTTCTGTTTGCTTGTTTATTTGTTTGTTCTGTCCCAGGTTATTGCTACCTGTATTGCTGTTCCATCCTCAGCTTCAGGCGTCGAGCAGGATTCCCTAAGAATCCTAAATAATGATACACATTTGCAAGAAATGATCTAGTTTCTGGCACTGGGGCAAAAAGAAGTCTTGCCCTGATCTCATTTGTAAATGAGCTGCTGTTGTAAAATTCCGTGAAGTTAATCTCTGTTAGTCTTGGACATTGATGTTCTTTTACTTGATACCCAGCTGAAATGCCTTTTTTTTTTTGCAACGGGAGGTATTTTGTCCATTCACTATTGGTCATAGTAATCTTTAACTTCTTTTTTTTTTTTAACTTCTTGTTCTTTTCCTTTGTAACCGTCTTTTGTTTTTTACTTTGTACAACTAATTCTATTTTCCTTTAGTCATTGGTTACATTTCTTAAACCTCTTCTGATTTTTGCTCCCCTATTCAGGATCTGGGCTGTTTTAAATTTGCCTGCTGCTCTATCTGTGTTAATGCATTGTCTGTGCCTGGACACAGGAATGTGACTTGAGGTCTCACAAAGGCTGAATAAACACAGCAATTATCTCCCATTTCTTATGTATGCCATTTCTCTTCCTAAAACTCAAGATTTTGGGGGTTTTTGTAGCGACTTTGTTGACTCCTGTTTGTGTTGAGAATTGCCATGACCCTCAGATTCTCATTTCTGGTTCTGGTATTTGTGCAGCAGTGTTTGCTTCCAAAGTGTATTATTTAGTTTCTTAATTAGCTCTTCTGAGTGTACTAAGTTCTTTGGATTCGAGAGTAGCTCATATTTTCCCATGTGGAGAAGTTTTTTTCTTCTTTATCCCTGCTCTTTCTTCTGTTGCTATGTGAAAGACAACAAACACAGAAAACAAAGAAACTGCCAGATATTCAGAAAAACTGGAGATGCTTAGAATATACAAAATAAACAGGGTTAAAGAAAAGGAGGAAAATATTTTTCTTTCTTAGCTGTGGTAATTGTAACTGCATTTTTGCAAACAGTAGGGAAAACAGATATCTAACATGCAATTTTAATGAAAGATAAATTGAGAGATCAAATTAAAAAAAAAAAGTAAAAAAACATGCCACAACAAAATGGAAGGAACTATTGTATATATTGCTTAGTATTTCTAGGCATGATATGATTTAGCCAGCTAGAAATGGCCATAGCAGCTTTTGTAAATATGATGGATAGTGGAATAATTCATGGTTTACTTTCATTTTTCAATTCCAATATGTTTGCACATGAATTACTGTTTGTCCTGGGTATATTAAAACATCATCTTACTGGATAAATAGATAGATCAATGCATTCAATGTTAATCATGTCTTCAAATTTATTTTAGCTGGGAGTCATGAAACTGAAGTCTTCTAAACATATGCATTTCTTTGTAATTTTGACTTTTAATTCAGCAGGAAACAGGGATTTAAAGTGGATTGGTAATACCATTTTGCTGGGAAGGGAAAAAATGGGGTGGAATGAGCTTGGTCCAGTAAAAATGTTTTGAAATTCACCAAATGGAGAGTGAGCCCTCAATTTGCACTGTCTGATACCACACTCTCAATGTTGTTGGCCAATATAAGCTCTTCAAATGTCCTGTACTGTAAATAAAGACCTTCTAGTGAGGAAATTTTAGGGAAGAATAGCTCAGACTTTCATGCCTAAGTAAAAGCTTCACTTTTATCCCAAATTTGTAATAGGAACATCTGTGCTGCTTGTCGCTGCTGCTCTCAAACCACTGAACTCTCCTCTTAAAATACAAATCTCACCTCTTAAAATACAAATCTCACCTGGCCATCAGGTGGAGATGGAGCACTTGTGTTCTGGGAGTGTTCACCTCGCTGAGTCCCACCAGGAAGGATCCTGCTTTTCAGAGCAGAATGCACATGGTGCCTCCTCCTGCCAGGGCAGGAGACACTGCGTTTGACCTCTTACTTCCCTATGTGTTGATTCCTTTTTTCCTGTCTTCTGAGGCAGTGGGATAAGCCCAAGGATCAGGGATATGTAAGAGGATACACAGCGACACACAACTCTTGGTGGATGGTGGAGTTCTTCATGGGTTTTGCTCTTTGCTGGGGGTGGTCAAAAGGTGGGAGGGACTGTCGGGCCTCAGAGCAGAGGGCATGAGGCAGGAGCCAGCTGTTGGATACCTTAGTTCCTACTATCTCCAACCAGTCTTTCCCTTTTCATGCTGGTGGAGGCTACCAAATGAATCTTGAATTTTGACCCATGGCTACTATTGCCACTCAGCCTCTTGTTAGCCTTTGTCTTTTCCTTTTGCCCCTAGGAAGCAATTTATGAGTACTCAGGGGTGCAACAGCAAGCACTGGGAAGAGAGGTCATCCAAAGTTTGAAGGGTTGCTAATTAGATTTTTTTCTTCATTAATTAGTCAAAGCTAATTTGTGTCTGTCTTTGCAGAGATTCTGATGCAAACACAAGAAGAGAGTAGTTAAGTCGGGAACTTTAAAGCACCCTTGTGTTACTACAGCACCAATAGACATTAACTCCCTGTCCTCCTCTACTTTTCAGTTTTCAGACTTTCCCGTGGTGGGAAAGATTTACCTGTTGCCAGACAATGCTATTGAAATGCTCTGAAGTCAAATAGTGTGTCTAAATCACCAGTCAAGCCAGACAGGATAGCAATTCCTGTTTACATCTTGGAGGCAACTTTGCATCTGGAAGGAGTCTGAGGCTCACTGGGGGCTTGCTTTGAACGTGTCCCCTCTCCCCCTGCCCTTTTGCCTCCTGGGCTGACTCAGCTGTAAAAGTGTCAGCCTGGCTGGCGATCCCCAACCAGCTGCGCATGATGCATAGCTCCTCTGGCTCTTCCTTGTGTTCTGCTGGCCGCCAGGGTCAGGGAAGCTTTTTGCTGGACTGCTGGTTCAGAAGAGAGGCATTGCACTCCCACTGCCGTGGGATGCCACACCCACGCTTGTTTTGGGTGGACGTGGATGGAAAATCAATTGTTTTCCAGGCACTCCTGTTCCATAGAGCAAGGCTCTGGTGTTGTTTCTCAATGTAAAAGGAAATGAGGATTTATAGCATTACCTGTTAACTTTACCAGGGAAAAAGATTGCTGGAATTTAAAACAACCCTGTTAGGATTTTTTTTCCTGTTTTTAATTATAAATTAGTATGGAAATAGTCTGAAGTCACTTTGGCTGCTGTTGTGAACTGCAGCGCATGGGAAGAGCTCCCTGTGATAGCTGAAGTGATGAAAGCAGCATGTAAAAAATGCGTGGTAACTGCTAAGTGAGGAGGAGAAGGGGAAGAGGGCAAAGGATTGAGCTTGTTCACAACCTGGAGGTTGTATGACACAGCAGATGTCATCTGTGTTGGATTGTCTGGGCCCTTGGGAGAGTGCAGCTCAGCATGGTCAGCATCAGTCCGTCCTGCCACTGCTGCCTTGTCTGGGGAAATGTGTGCACTCGGAGTCCTGCTGTGGTTTGTAGTTCACCACTGAGGATCCCAGCATCCTTCATGGGGGCAGTTGTACATATTTCCGTCCCCACACTGATTTACCTCCCAAGGAGAGACATGCTGTCCAAAGCATAAAATAACTCCGTGCTGCTCTGGGAACCAGCAGTACGGTGTGATCTGATGTACTAAATGTTTGGGCCAGAAATTCCCAGTTTTCAGGATCCTTGTGTGTGTTACCACATCTGCTGTGAACACTGTGTGACTTGACCAAAGTCTCCAGAAATCATCTTCGTTTACCATAGTGAAGCTGAGATCAGAGTCAGATGTCTGTCTGACCCCTTCGTTGAGCATACAGATATAACAAATCTTCCTTCTCTTCCAGGATTAATTATTGATCACAAAAAGCTTTTTTCTAACACAGAGAGCATTATATAATTGCTATTACTTTTACATACTTCTTTCCTTCTTCTTACTCTTGGCTTGTGGACGGTTGCTGTCACAGAGGTTGTCAAGAACATGGTTGTCTACAGCTGTCAGCTAAGAGAGACGATTTTAATTACTTTTTTTATTTTTTTTCATTTCACATTCAAGTCTCAGTTTTAGCCATGCTGAGGTTGGCTCCTCAGAACTTAGGGGGACCTCCATCCCTTTTCTTTGGAAATCCTTCTTTGTTTCTCTCCCCACTAACACTACTAAGGAGCAGATATTATCTTTTTGATATGGTTGATACAAAAATCAGCTTTGATTCAACACCTGATATTCCTGAAACTTTCTATTGTACTCTTTAATGCCTGGCATTTATGGTAATGGAACTGTATCTATCTCTGAAAGGCTTTTTTTGTTGGCAACATCCAATTTTTAATGAGTGGAAAGTTCAGGAACATTAACCTAAGCATCAGATAGTCAGGAATATCAGCCTTTCAAGCCCTCTGCTGCTCGGATTTAATATGTATGACAGTCTCTTAGAAACTTTCTTCAGCTTATTTAATTAATTCACTGGTGTAGTTTTATGTTGGACATTTACTGACGGGGAGAAAGATTGGACTGGATCTCAAATGTTTGCCGTGGTATGCCTTGCTTAAAATGTATCATATATGGGAGGTGATAATTCAGGTATGACGGAGTCCAGGCATCAGGGGAAAAGGTGATGGAAAGCAGAGGCTCAGCCGTTTCCACATCGTGCCTGGCTCTGCTGCTGTGTCCTGTCTGCCTACAGCCATAGCACTGGTTTATGAGTCAGTGCCCTTAGTGCTGGAGTTTCCCCACTTCTTGTGTTTTGCTTGCATATTGGGCTGAGACTAGAAGGGCAGGTGATAATCTCTGAATCCAGGGTAAGTCTGGAGTGGTGTTCCCTTTGAAGTCAGCACTGTTTCCTCTACATTTGCATCTGTGCAATTGAGATCCAGATGTGGTACAAGGTGACAGGAGCTTTTTTTCCCCTTGTTTGTTTTTTTGTGGCTGAAGTGCTGCTACTTAGTGAACGTTAGATTTCACTGATAGCTAAATCAACACAGATGATTCTCTGAACAAAAGTTTCCAGTATGGGTTGAAGCTAGCTGTAGTTTTTAAAGTCAAATATCTCTGAATCATTCTGAGTTTTTCTGTTTACAAAGGATTTTTCTAAAATCATAAGAAATCCCCAGTCACCTCTCCAAGAGGCTTTAATATAGTCGCTTTGGGATATGCTGCCAGGCTTCCTCAACCCTCCTCTTACCCCATGCTTCAAAGGTCCTAAAAGAAGGTTGAGAGCTCCTGATATCCACTGAAATAGTTACTGGTATAATTTTCAAGGAAGGGCTTTTCTTTACCTGTGTGCTTTGCCTCTCTGTCCTAATGTACTCTGAGCACTCAGCCTGCCATGCTGAGTGGTGAGCTCTGATGGTGGAGAGGCTGCTCTGCCCTGGCTGCTTTCTGGCCCTGTGTTTAGCAAAGCTATTGCTCGTAGCTGGTTAAATGGATAAGATCCTTGGGCAGTGTAATCCCAACAGCCTTATCTTATTAAAAGCAGTTTGCAGTTATGTAGACGTAGGGACTGCATCGCTTGCCTCACTGCCTGTACATCCCCTGTGGGCACGGCAGCCACTTAACCTGGAGAAGAAGCCAACAGCTTTGAAGATTATGTGCCCTGATCAAGTGAGGTATATGGAGCCTGCCAGGAAGGATGGCCAGCATGCTTCTCATCGTGCCAGTTTGGACGTTTTCTGTACCAAAGCAGCACTTGCTATAGTTTCACCCCAAGAAAGGAGTTACAGTGGTGGGGAAGGATGGCCCGATGGGTGTCCTGAGAGCAAACACGGAGCTGCAGAGCACAGCTCACTGTTTTAAACAGAGCTCTTGCCCCTGCAGGGACTGCTGCAGCCTCTGTATCCCCCTCCACCATCAGCATCACTTGATTGCCCAGGATGGTCCATAGCTTGGGCAAAAAGGAAAATTACTCCCTTTGGCTGCCTAAGTCTATACAGGAGCAGAAGCATTTTAGGCATGTTCTGTTTTATTTTGGTTTGTTGGTGGTTTTGTTTTGGTTTGATTTTTTTTTACTGAGGAGTGTAAGACGAGGCTGCATTCTTCGTTATAAAATTAGTGTTAGATTGCTCTGGCTAAACAGAGCAGGACATGAATTCCTATCTGCAGTTAACTATGAGAGCTTGGGAGTCACTTTGCAAGGCTTGTGGTTTCATGCTCCGGCAGCCCCACGTGCCTTTTCATTTTTTAGATTGTGGAGTTTTAGGTGCTTGTTCTTTTCATAGAACTTTTTGTGTGTTCTGGAGTTGTGTTCTGTTTTGGGCTTTTTTACCCTTTTTTTTTGCTCTTTGTTTAATGATTGCATGCCAAACTGTAATACAGAAGACTTTAAAGCACTTCACATCCAACCTTCCTGCAGAGTAGGCCCTTCTGGGCTGAAAATAGGGCAGAAAAAAGGCATCCTAGTCCAAAACCAAGGACCCTCAAACAAATGGCGATGCTCACCGTCCCATTATGGAAGGATGTCATGCTCTTAAAAAGTTTAGCTGAGACTTGTAGATTATATTGTCAAGCTTCAAAATAGATGAGAGGATAAACTGTTGGGAAGGTCATTAGCAAATACCTAGAGAGTCCAACGTTATTAGCCGCAAACTACTGGTTTCTATTTCTCAAGCTAAAGAGGGATTTCTGGGAGAACCCTGGCGGTGGCTCGGGATCTGCAGCCAGAGGACAATGGCACCTGTAGGCTTTAACCATCAGTTTGAAGCACAGGCTGAAACAGCTCCCAAGTGCAGTTTCAGCAGATGTAATGAAGGGGAAGAGAAGCCAGGCTGGAGTGAAGCAGGACCAGCAGCATCAGTTTTTAAGGCACAAAATTTAGCATTAGCTCCGTTGGTTAGAGCATGGTGCTGTTCTGTTTTTCTTGTCTCCTGCTTCTGTTCCCTCACCATGGGTCATGGATGCACAAGTGGCCTTTGTGCTTATTATCCTTCTTAATCTTTCCCAGTGCAGGTCACCTACCATGCTAGAAGTTCCTGCCTTCTTATTTGAAAAGCAAATAAGGAGAGCCTTTTTAAACTATGAAAAGAAAGAAGCTGGGGCTTGTGTGAATGAAAGAAATCACAATGCAGTCTGCCTTGTGCTGTTTATACAACCTGTGTTTAGATCTAAACACTACCCTAGAAGTGTCAGTGACCATAAATGGGGAGGGCTAATGCACAGCTGGTTTTATGGGTAGGTTAAAGCAGAGATCACTGGAGCGAGACTCAAAATCCTTGAAGAATTGAATGACTAGCATCTGCTTAAGGCATTGCTCCTATTCATGATGCCTGTGCAAATGCACTTGAAGCTGGTTACTCTTTTTGGAGACACGAGACAGAAAATGCATAAACAACTGAGCCAGGGAGAAAACCGGGGAGCTTCTTCCTACTCTGTTGGTCTAAGTTCTAATCTGATTGTTGTACAACCAAGCAAGTTTAATTCATGTCAGGCACCTGCCCCTCACATAAAGCCAGAGTTGGGAGGCAGCCCCACTCAGTATCTGTCTTCTCAGAGGCCGGGCCAAATTTGTAGGAGAAATGAACACCCAGTCTGCTGGAGACTGAATGCACATTTTTCGGATTACTTCACAGTCTTAAGTATTGTAACCCTCATCAGGTAGGACGAGCTGTGCTCCGGACACACAGGCAGGTGCTGGAGCGGCAGAGAGCACCACTGGTGGGGCCCTGGCTTTGGGCAGTCCCCTTCCCATGGAAATCTGGGATGGGGAATAGCACTTAGGGGAAGGTCCTGCATGGCTGGGGAGGGCATTAAGCACGGGCATTATGTAGAGCTGCTGTGGGTTAGACAGAACACCTCTGCCTGCTAGTGCTGTTGCAGCATTCCCGCTATTCTCCCTGATGCTGCAGAAGGGTCGATGCTTTCTTCTAAAGTGTCTTATTTTAAATTGTGTGGGTTTTTTAAAGACCATTAAATGGGGAAAGGAGAAAAGCATATTTATGTGAACCCTGGGTTAAAAATAAAGGGGAACGGGATATTTAAAGACTCATAAAAAACATTAAAAGAGTTTGAAATTGCAATGGTTTTGTCAGTGTGGAAATGCGTGGGGTTTGTGCTTGTATGTAGATAATTTTCATATGGATTTGTGCACGTCTTTCTTGTGCAATGTTGGTAGTGTTCATATTGAAGAGAACATCCTATAAATGACTTTAATCAATCTGTTTCTTTCCCTGTAATAATAAAATCTTTGCATTAACTTTCCATATGTCTGTGTTTCTAACAGAGAAGCTGTGCTGAACGCAATTTAGCCAAATTAAAAAATAAGTTTTGCTTAAGAATGAGAAACTGATGGAGGGCTCAATTCTTTTCTTGCTGGGGGTGATGTAAATCATGACTTAGTTTATTGGAGTTGATTACATTATAGTGGTGCAAGGAAACTCTATAATGAGATGTGAGTCAGGCTCAGAAAGTCCCATGCAGAGATGCCAAATGGCAGCATGGGATCATCAGAAAATCCCACAGAGCAACTTGAAAGTTAATTATTAGGGACATTTTCTCTTCTGGAGCAAAGTCTGTTGTTTATTGAAGCAGGTTATGAACCTGCACAAATCCTGCTATGATTATTTAGCCAAGATCACACCACACCGTGAAAAAAATGTGTTTTCTTTCTCCCATTTGTTAGTCTTATGTGATATCCTATTTTACGCCTTGTGTTTCCCTTGTGTTTTCCATCTGGCAGCTTCCACTCTGTGTATCTTTTCAAATAAGGATGAGGCTGGAAAAGGAAGGTTTTTCCCTGGAGATAGGAAGGGCTAGCAGAAAGAGTCCTTTCTGTTAGCAAGTAGATTAAGAGTTTAGCCCATAAGCACCTTCACTGAACACCTTCAGAGTATGTAGCATATTTGAGCTTTTGCACATGGGAAAAGGCTCCCTTGGCTCACATCTTTATGTCAGTTCCTAGCAAGAGGACCAGAAGAGACTGATAACATCTTATCTGACTTCAGCAATAGCTTCAGCAGTCAGCCAGGGAGGATTTCCCGTTACAGAATGGAGGGATGTTTCAGTTGAACCTCACTGATGCTATTTCTAATCCTAAACTAATTAATAAGCCATATTATACCCCAGAGAGACATTCTGGTATGTTCTTTATGAATTCACACTTCCCCATGAGTAAGAAATCATTGTAGTTAAAATGGATGAGAGGAAACCCTTGCAAGGACTGCAGGATGCTCATGTGGTGGAGGTTGTAGGTGTCCTTCGGCTTATGTATGAGTAATGCTAGAAGAGTGGGAAGGACAAAGAAAGGATCATAAAGGGCCAGTGCTATCCCAAAAAGGAAACAGAACAATTTGGAGGAGAATCAGACATAACTCCTATATGCTAGTGCCTGTTTCAGTGCTTCCTACAGGAGACTGGGCATGCAGAGGTTGGTGAGTGCAGAAGGGATCACTGTCACCAGAATAAATACGTGTTGCTCTGAGGATGGAAGCTCTGGTTGCAAGAACATTTCCATGGAAATCTTTTGGAACAGGGGAAAAAAAAGGTTTCTGTAGGGGAATAGAGAACAAGTCCAAGATGTTTCACCAGCCAAGATATCTGGGGCATCAAGGAAGTGGGGCCATAGACCCTGGAGGGAAGGGAGTACCATGGTGCTTAGATTCAGATTTAAAGTACAGAGAAAGACTGATGGGGAAAGTAATGCCTGGTGGACCAAACCCCCAAAAGGGGTGAAACAGAATTGCACACGGGACATTTCTGGCATGAGCTGCTCTCTCTGGTATGCACTGAAATATTACTCTGCCCCGTTTCTTCATTTTCAATGTCAAAGAATGCATGCTTTTTCCTCCCCACAGCTTCTCTGGGGAATGGGAAGTTTGGGAGTTTTCTTCTTGGCGTGATAACTAACATCCTTTGCGGTCCAGAAGGAACCTCCCTGGACCGTGTGAGCAGCTCTTCACATCCAGCCAGATGCAGTACTGCACATGAGCTTCTGACCCTAGGGAAAGCAGAGTGGGGAGTCAAGTTCTTGGGAATGAGGAGTGGAAAGCTGAGTCACCAGACAAGCCTACCCCTGAGCTTCGCTCCTTTTGCTAAAAAGTGAGGACAAGGCTGTTGCAAGCACAATTATTGTATTCCCTGTGTCTCTGTTGTTGAAATCAGGCTGGAGAAGAGCTGTGAATTAATCATGTTTTAGGGAAGGATGGGTAAAATGGGCTGTTACAGGTAAGAGGTGAGAGCAGCCCTACCCCAGCACATGCAGCCTCCTTGGGCAAGCCCTGCCTGGTCATCGGGAAGGATCTGGAGGGGACTCAGGGGCTGGGGTTGGCACAAGAGCTGGACTGTTGCCTGGCTTGTCTGGTGCCAAGTTTAATCCTTGTGCTAGAAAGTAGTGCAGCCTTTCAGAAAAATGAGACTGGAGGGAAGAAGAACAGTTATGAAAAGTATCATTAATACCTAAAAAAAGTTTTCATAAAACTTTGCTGCGAAGAAAACAAAAAGAAATCTTCGTACAATATGAGTGGAGTCACCAAGGAAAGCATTCACAGGGCTTGGAACAACGAATGCCTGCATCGAGCTGGGTGCAGTGTCCTTGGAGCTGTCTCTGGGAGAGACGAACAGAGGGGGTAAGAAGGTTGCTCTCTGACACGCTGAATGTTTTTCAAGTAAAGAAAGTCACGCAATTCCCATGAACTTGTAAACCAGCCCTTCATAGTTTTGGCATTACCTCTTTAAAAGCAATCTGAGCCATCTCGGGCTGTGGATACTGTAGTCATCACAGAGTGACTTCAGAAATGTGAGTCAGATCATGACACTGGCTTCCTGCTTGCTGAGTAATCAGTCTGACTCTTGGTATGTGCTGCTTTGCTAGCACACCAGGCCCGTTCCCGCTTTGCCACGTGTTTTATCCGGGTTTTTATATTTCATTTCTTTCTTGTGTTTATTTATGGGCTGATTTGTTGAGCAGTTGACTTGAGCCAAGCACAGCAAAGCAGGCATTCCAGGGTGGATTTTATTCATTTTTCTTTTGGAATTATTACTAGTGTTGGTGAGAGCCCTACAGGAGAAGGGGTCTGAGAAGCCTCTGCTTTGTGTTTTGGTGCCAGGATATCTGCTTGCTCAGACTTTACATCAGCAGGCAGCACTGGGAACCAAGGAGGGAGATGGGAAAGTATGGGTCAGACTCCCTGAATCACGGAGATTTAGGGAGATGCCCTTTGAATTGACTCCCCACCAGTTGAACACAAGACACCATGGATCTGGGCTGAGGCTGATATTTTAATGGTTTGATTAGTTTAGGAGGAATACTTCTATTGTGTGTCTTTGATTATGTTAAGTACCGTGTGAAGTTGTTATATCAGGATGAGCTTAGATTGCCTTTCTGTATACAGTACAGTCTGCGCTGTCTATCCAGGATCCTACCAGTAAGCTGCTGAAATCCTCTTAAGTAAGGAGCTGTTAAATTAATAAAGCTGTTAATCACATGGGGGGGTAAAAAAAAAAAAAAA
>VWZN01006818.1:435225-533123 GCA_013396955.1 Regulus satrapa
AAAAAAAAAGAGATAAAAAGGACAAGAAAAATCTTGTGTAGAAATGCCAATTGTAGCTTGAAAGTTTCCACATGGGATGGTCTTGCAGTGCTGGGTAGAACAGTTCTTGTGTTAGAAAGCTGTTTGTCATATGGAGATTTTTATACGGCCTTTTTCTTAGATATTCTCTGTGTCAGTTTCCTCCTAATCAAATGTAACGCTTAGATTGCACTGTGCTTCTTAAATGTTAATCCCAACAGAACCCCTTTATACTCAATAAAACCCTGTTATTATTATCCTCTGCACAGAGGCAAGAATTGCAGGCAGGGGAGTGAATTGCTAAAGCTCTTCTGCAGAGTTGCCATCAGTTCCAGTTCAGGACTGACAACCTGTATTCAGATCACAGGACTTTGCTTTCATTTCAAATACAGTTTTGGACTATGTAAAAGGTATTTTAGATGTATTTAAGTATGACAGAATTGACTTAGGTGTTACTGAAGTCAGTAGGATTTAGGTGACTTGCCATATACTCCAGTACTTTCACCATTTTGCTTTGCATCCATTACTCATCAGAGTTGCATGAAAGAAAAGGCTCTGAAATGGAGTGTGACAAATAATTTACATAGAAAATAATTTAAAATTTACTTTTTCTGTAGGGTTAGCTCTATGCAGCTGTTAATCAGTGCAAACAGCGACCTAGGTTTGATTGCTCTTTTGCCAAACATGGCTGTAGCACAGTGCACCTGTGATGGACATGGATGCATATGTGTCTGATAGTCCACATGTTGAAATAAATAGGGTCCTTGTCAGACAGCTTGATGTCAGTGTGGTTTTAGTCTTGGCTGCCTTTTTTCAGGGAGGAAGTGATTGCTATGGCTCAGCCTTTTAGCACAGGATGCCCTGCCTCAAGTGCATATTTTGCCCAAAATCACAGAATCAGAATGGTTTGGGTTGGAAGGGATCTTTAAAGGTCATCTAGTTCCAGCCACCTGACAAATGAGAGACATCTTCAACTAGATCAGGTTGCTCAGAGCCCCATCCAGTCTGACCCTGAATACTTCCATGAGCTTCTTCATATCTTGGTCTGGAAAGTTCTTGTATGTCAGATGTCCAGCATGACATGCCAGTAAATGAAAGCAGTTAAGTTTAAGGAAAAAAAAAAAAAAAGGCAGAATTAAAATGAAAATGCAACTTTATACGGAACAGTGGGAGCTGTAACCAGAGCAGCAATGCTGACCCGTGTGCGGGGGCCAGGTCCATACAGAGATATGAGTGGTATGTGTCACCAGGAAACCTACAGGCAATCTTAAGCTGTAATCTGCCAGTGTTTCTGCATTTCTCTTTGAAGTCAGGGGAACTGTGTCCCTCTAACATGACCTTTGTATCCTTCTTTGGGTCTTATTGTATGGACTGAAGGCCAGCATGTCATTAACAAAGGGGCAGAAAAGCAGAGCTGTTTTGGCTTTTTTTTTTGTTGTTTTAAGACCTTTTCTGTTACAAACAGGCATGCCAGCACTTTGCCTGGACAGTCAGGAAGGAAAGGGAAGCAGCGGTGCTGGTCCACCACTGCTGCCCCCAGCAGCTGTGCCCAGCCTCAGCCACGCTGCTCACCGTGGGTGTGCCTGGCTCTGCTGTGTTGCCCCTGTCTAGTCTTGTGCCACCAAACTGCTCCTAACTGCTGTAGCTGAACATCCAGATCCACTCATCATGGGCTTCAGCTTTTGTCCTGTGAACAGCTAGCAAAAGCATCTGATACCAGTAGCTGATTTTTTTTTGGCAGGAAGGGCAGGGTATTTGGCCTCATCTCCACTGAATCCCAGCTCTTGGCCTTCTTTCAGGGAGAGGCACTCAGAGCAGATCCAGTTGACTGAGAAAATCTCTTTTTCAGATGATGAGCTGTGTCAGAGGGATAAGGCTTTCGAGGAATGGCACTCCCAAGCCTAACTTTAGCACTTTGGCTTGAACTGCCATGCTGCATATGAGAGGTCAGTCCACAGAAGCACTTCCCTGGCAAACTCAGGCTTGACAGTGACACAGAGCTGCTGCCAGCTGTTGCCTACTGGATGGCTCCAGGCCATTCAGGGCTGTCTTGCTCCATTGCCACCAGTGGAGCTAGCAAATCTGATGGCAGGCTCTCAGCGTTGCACAGACAGCCATGGCCAGACACCACGTGTCCTCTTACAGATGAGAGCTCCATCAACATTAGGACCATTAAGCCACATGGTGGAGGTGCTTGGTCTGAGAAATGTGTCCTGCCATCCCTTGAGCACTGCTGACCAATGCAGTCTCCCTGCACAGGTGCTGGGATGAGCAGCTCTGCCCTGTGCTCCTCCGAATCCTCCTCCAGACCTTCCATTTCCTAGCAGGAGGGCACTAGGAGCATCTGTCTCTGTCTGATACTTGGCTTGCGTTGTATCCAAGCCAAAAGTACTCCAAACAACCTACCCCCACACCAAGAGACCTGTGTGATCTCCTGCAGCTGAAGTCAGCCAAAAAGCCATGGAGGGCCCTTAGAGTACTCTGAGTTGAGAGAGACACTTTTGCATCTCGGGAAGAGCAAGTGACGTTGACCTCAGACCCAGGCAGAAGCAGTATCTTTAATCTCATGTTGTACTGGATTCTTAATCTCCCTTACATTGCTGTATCTCATTTGCACATATTTTCCTGTGTACGTAGAGATAGGGGCTTTTTTCAAATATTCATCAGCCTGACTGATGGTAGAGATTTGTGCATCTGACAACATGACATCAGTTCTGTGCAAGCCTGGTTGTTTGCAAGCCATTGCACAGCACCTCCTTGAAACAATTGTTTCACGGGCAAGACTGGGATTTTTAGGTCTAAGTTTTCCAACTTGTATTCACTTTAATAAGAAAAATAAGCACACAATTCTTTGGCATATTAATATCCATATGTTGCCATCTCAAATACTGTTAGAAGTTAGTTAAGATCTTTAAATCCAATTTGTATCTGATTGCCCAATACTTTCAAGATTATAATGGAGATAAGTGAAAGTGTGTGTCTTGCTTTTTCTCCTTTCCTCTGTCCCTCCCCGCCCCCCCTTACCTGGTGTGTTATCTAGAGAGAAGCTTATGAGCAGCTGAAATAGTGCTAGATTGATCATGGTGCAGGACCAGTGATAAATGGCACCCTCTGCTACTGCTGGGGAGATGCAGGGTGTGGAGCTGCAGTTTTATTTCCACCAGCATACAAAAAAATCCACCTTTGCTTACAGAGCAAGGACAGCAGAACTGGGATTTGTTTCTTGTTTGTAGAGATCTACCTTTTTCTTCACTTGTTAGTGGTTTTTTTTATTTTTTTGAAGTCCAAAGCAGTCACTGAAGCTGCTCAGTGCTGCCAGCAGGGCTGGGCCAGGCTCCAGCAGGGCCAGCGCAGGGCAGTGGTCGGGGCAGGTCATTGTGCTGGGGGGGCAGAGCTGCTCTGGAGTCCTGCTGCCGTGGCACTAGTGACCATGACAGTGGGACAAGAAGGTGTGCAGCTCTCATTTGCTTGTGAAGCGTCCCCCATTTAGCCAACTGCTCTGCAGCAGAAGCTTGTCATCTGGTCTTACAGTGACCTTTTTTGTTTCATTTTTTTCTCCCCACCCTTTCTCTATGAAAGCAATTGCGTTCTGGCTGCTGTCAATTTAGGAGATTTTTAAACCATTCCAGACATGTTTGCAGAATATCTCTTCTGAGTGTAATCTACACTGCTCCCTGGACCCTTCCTCTCTGTCACAGAAAAATAAGCTTAATAGAGTTAAATGCGAAAATACAATTTCCACTGAACTATGAGAATTGACTGCATATAAGCCTCCTGTGTAAACAGAAAGCACCAATTTGTACTGCGCTGCAGTTAAATAGTGGAGATTAATTTTTTACAAATGTCTGTATTTAAATTTAATATACATGTTAAGCCTTTTCCCTTTTTTCTCAGCCTTTCATTTGTAACAGGCATGGAGTCAGAATTACTTCTTTCCAAAAACAAAGGAGTCTAATTTCTGAACTTCATGCTAGGCATGGAAAAGCTTGCTTTCCTAAACAGGATTTACCCACTCTCCCTCCCCAGCTGCTGCAGGCCTGTGTGTCCCGGGCTGCAGAGAGCTGTGCCCGGTGCTGCCCTTGCAGTGCTGCCTGGGCCTCACCAGCAGGGCTTTTCAGCAGCACCTCCTCCTCCCTACTCATTTTTATAGTCATTCATCTCTTCACGTTATTTTGGGAATGATGGGTGGAAGGAGGAGAGCCTCTCCTCCATCTCTCTTCACAGTGTCTCCTTGCATCCATGCACGATTTAAAAGCACAATAAATACGTGTTCTGGCCCAGATTCTGTTGCTGGGCTCTCTGTGTGGGGGAATTTCAATTGTTTGAAGTGCTGGTGCATCTGTCAGGTGATGTGGGTGTGTCTTGCTGGGGATCAAGCATTGGGAGGGGGGCAGTGCCCCCATCTATCTCATCACTGCTGTGCTCCCGCCCCACATTCACCCACGGCCTCTCCATTGGCCTGTTCTGGGTTTGCTTGTCTAGCACATCGCTTCCAGAATGAAGTTGCTCCTTCTCATGGGGAAAATAAGTCTCCTCAGCTTTTTAGGTAAATTAGTCTCAAGGTGTTTAAAGAGGACTTACAGGGCAGTAGCCTTGTGGGTGACATTGGAGACAAATATGAACCAGTACTTCAGGTTTTTTTCGTTTTCTTTTGTGTGCCACTCATTTATTTAACTAACTAATTAAAGTAATAGTAAGAAATAAAACATTAAAAAAACATGCAGCATCATACTTCATTAATAATCTCAAGAATGTTTCTACCACTGTCTCTTTTAACCTGTATATATATTTTTAAAGAATATTGAAGAGGATGCATCTTCTGTTATTTTCTGTTACCATGTTTGCTGTTACCTTTTTCCTCTTCTTTATATATTTGAATGATTCCCTTGAAACTACATGATTGGCACACATAGATATTTATGTGCCTAACCATCTGCAGATCAAATAATCAGTGGGAATTAATGCTGAAATTTATGTTGATTTAGTTCAGGAAAAAGAAGGCGGAATAGGAATAACCTTTTCAGAAAAGCCATGAAATGGAAAAACGGCCCCTGTTGCAGCGTCTGAATAACAGAGCTGTACAAAAAAGAAATGACAGTGACATCAAACCCGTCAGTAGGCACTTCACAGCTTTCCTTTGGCACTGCAAACCCTTTGAGCTCCATTCTTCTGGTTGATGTGATGCAGGCTGGACCCCGTGATGTGTTTTACAGCCTTGTAATTCTCTTCCCTAGCCTATAATCTCTGTATGCATTGGTGCTGTGTGCCCCTGTTGCCTGGCCTGCTGAAGACAAACACCTAACCAAACTCAAATCCATTGCCCATGTCCTTCCTGTCTAACACTTAATCTTGGGGACAACCCCTTCTTAATTTTTCTTGTTGCTTGTATTGCTGTACCTCAGAACAACTGAGCCTGTCCATAGAGGCAGCAATGCTTTATGTGCATGAATTAAAAACCTGAATAAAAGGTAGTGTCTCAACAGCTCTCCTTATTTATCGATCTTTATGTTTGTTTTATAGAGCAAATAAAAGTGCATTGGGCGGTATGTGACGCGGAACAGCTGAGGAGCCTGGCTTGGCTTTCTGCAGCTGGTGTCCAGAGTGGCTACAAAGCTTTGTGTCCTCTTTGTCATGTTCACAGATAAGAGTGGGGATGGAGGCAGTGGCTGCATCCGTGGGTACTGAGGCAGTCCCCAGCTGAGTTCTCAGGCTGGGTTGACTGCAGGTGTCTGTTTTTTGTGCCTTGTGGAAGATCACCCATGGAGGTGCCACTGCTGGTTGTGTCTGAGTATATGCACCTTTGATTAGCTACAGGTAATCCTTGGCTGCTCGTCTCCAAGCACAAGTGTACAACTGAGCACAGCAACTTTGTGCACCGTCTACTTTTAAGGCAGTAGGGTCACAAATAGGGGCATGTAATTTTTACTAGGTCATGAGAGGTGGTTATTGTACTGTTGCTGAGTTATATCATCTTCATACAAGATGCTTGTGGCAGTGGAGATTCAATTTAGGGGTGGTTGATTTACGAGATTGCACCGGTGATATATGCATCAATCTGTGCACAGGCTTCTCAAAATGGATGCTTGGGGAGTACTTCTCTGGGCATAAATGTACTATATATTATAAATACATAATGCTTATGTGGACCAGTTTATGCCTTCCAGTAGTATGTGGAAGGAGCAGGGAATAGAGAGATACCTGCCTCCACTCAAACATGGAGCATAGGAGCATTGCATTGGAGGTGCCAATATCTCAGTGGTCAGAAGGGACTTCTTGAGTGCCTTCAGGGATACATAAATCTCATGTGTGTGCAAAGATATGCATGTAAATGAGTACTGGAAGATTTGAGTTTTGTATTCTATGGATGTAAATGCCTGCTCATGCAGTTGGAAATATACTGTTGGCTGTAGGTTGCAAGTATAGCAAAACCATATGGCTTAAAAAATAACTTGAGCTCTGTGCTGTGAAATGGAAGAGAAATGCAGTGTAATGTGCGGAGCTGCAGTCACTACTTTTACCTCTGGGATTTTGACACATCCATTAACAAGGAGACCTTGGTAGTGCAGTTGTTTTCAATCACTGTCAGTCTCATGGAAAATTCAGAGGAAAAAAATGCACAAATGACTGGTGATACTGTTTAAGCAATAGTGCTGAAACTCCTTTATTTAATTTCAGTTACATATGATGGTATAAATAAAAGTGTTTATGTGTACATAGAATTCTCATATGTATGATTAAATGTTTGTGTGGTACCTTCTATTCCAAAATGTTAGGTTGTGTAACAGCGTAAAGAGCCTTAAAATTAGGGGGAAAACTTAACTTGTATGCAAATGTGTTTTATTTCTTCTCACTCATTAGTAAAACGACACAATTGCTAAGAAACAGGTTATCCACCCCACAGCATGTAAAAAGGCATTGTTTAACGTAGAAAACCAAAGTGGAGTGTAATGCAGTATCCATCTTAAGTTACAACTAGAAGGCTGGGTAAGCATTATACCCAAAGTGGTGCTGGAGGTGACTGGGGGTCACTAACTTGGTTTTAGATGGAAAAGGATTTTATTGGCTGCAGGATTATCTGGGAACCTGAGTATACATAATGGTATATGCATAAGGAAAACTCAATAATAGATATGCAAAAATAATAAAAGAGATTGAAATAAGTAAGATAGAGATGAGTCTCAGCAGTAAAATCCAGATGTGGATTTCATAGCAGATACTTCTTTAATGAAAAATTTTGGGAAATATTTTCCTTTTCTCCTTCCAGCTGGCTCTTGCTTGGGCCTGCCTCTAATATAAGCCACATAAGAGAAATGCCAGTCATAATCTAATATTGGAGTTGGTGAATATGAAATATTAAGAAACAGTGGGGAAATGAGAAAAAGAGACTGTAGGAGAACTAGTCTCCAGACCTGGCCTCTTTTTCATGGGTTTATCCATACTGGGAAGGAGGATATACAATATTTTCAGTAATGTTTTCCACAGTTATTCGTTTGCAGTTTTGCTTTTAGCCTGGTTCTTAGGTCTCTGATATTTTTCTTTCTTCTTATTTGTGATGTGAGTCTGATGTCCACCATCATCGCCAATAACCCGAAAACAAATTACTTTCATAAACCGAGTAAGTTAAACCTCTGACTGTCCATAGCCTCCACTGCCATTAATGGCCTTTTTGTTCATGCCCCCAGACGCCAGTCTTAAAAAATCCTTGTGCCTAGACATGACTCAGAGGATAGATGTTCGAGCATGAATGACAAATTGGTTTATCACAAATATATGAAAAAGAAATGAGGTGCGACGATGTTAAAGTTAGATAGGCTTCTGAAAAGCCACTGTGACCTTGTGCAATGTGTGTGCCTATGGCTAAATTTAACTGGGTACAGTCTTGTTAAGAAAGTGCTAATGCTCCTTTTCCAGGAGGAAAATAGGCCTTTTTGGTTCCCTAGGCACCTGACCTCTTTTGGTGCAAATATTGAATAGCTTGCACATCCCAACCTGCTTCTATTTACAACCCTTCCAGCTGAGCCCAAGGAAATACTGCTGGGAGCAGGGGAGGGAAGAGCCCAAAGCACAGACTGAGTAGGAGAAGGACCCACATCTTCTCTTTGCTGCTTTACACAGCAGGTCTCATAGAAGTAGAGGAAAGATTTTTGACCCAGAGTGTTTTATTTGCAGACCCTTAAAGGCTGCCCTGTTACCTTGCTGGAAATGGGATCTGTGCTAAGGCCAAACAGGAGATAGGAGAGAGCTCATGGCTTTGCTTTTCACAGCTCCTTTTTGGCGTTGCAGCTGTTCAGTGCCCAGCAGGAATGTGCCATCCCTGGCACGGGGCTTTATTTCCAGAGCCATGGAGGCTGTCTTGGGTGGGATGACACCTGTAGCTTCAGGTGTTCTCCTGGCTGTTCACTGTCAGGGTGGCCAAATGTCCTCCCCATCACTGGTACAGTAGTACTGGCCTGGCTGCTCCCAACTGCATCCTCTTGGCCACCTCACTGGTAAAATGCACAGCCAGCCAGGCAGTTTGGAACTGCAGGGCTGTCTGCTTCAATGGCTTTTCCTATTCCCCTGGTGTACAATGTGGCCTCGCTTGGGCTTTCTCTAGAAACTCAATTGCCCTACATATTTCTAGAGGCACGTCACCTTTGCTCTGTCAGCTGGGGCCATGCAAGCTGTTGACAGCAGTGGAAAGATGACTTCATGTGTCTTGCAGTCTGTGCTCCGGTCTCTGCTTTCCAGGCTGGGCAGAATTTAAGGTTTTGCTTTCTGTTGGGATTGGTTTGGTGTTTTTCTTGTTTGGTTTGGTTTTGTGGGGTTTTTTTATTGTTTTGGGTTTTTTATTTTTGTTTTGTTTTTACAGAAGGCATTATCCTGGCTTACATTGCATTTATGATTCACTGTAATCATCAGGTCCTTTTCTGAAAAGCTGTAATCTAATTAGTTGCTCTCTACCCCACTTGAAGTGTATTAATAACAACTGGAAGGGTTCATTTCAGAAAATCCTTTCTAAACTATGCATGTGGCACATATGCACAGCAAAGCGGAAACCTTGCAGGGTACAGAGTTATAAATCTCAAAGAGCTTTCAAAAAAAAAGAAAGAAAAAAGGGTACCCCTGTTTCCATCTTATGAATACGAAAACTAACTCATGGTGAAAGCACCTGACAGGTTTTTCCCCACCCCAAAGGGAGGTGGATGGACAGAGCTGGAAAGGAGCCTAGTGACCTGTGGCTCCTGCCCTGTCCTTTGCCTACCCTGCCAGCAGGAAACGAGTGCTGTGTTCTGCTTATCTCTTATCTGACCCACTTCTTCACATTATTTCCCTCTTAATTCTTGTCTTTCAAGCACTGTGGTGTGGTGGAGTGGGGATTCTCATCACTACAGGCACCAAAAGGTAAATGTTGTGTCCCAGTATTTGTGTAAGCTGGCCCACTGGCATTTTTACTTTGGAGAGTCAGCTCTTTTGAAAAGTCCCTGTTGAAATAGCTCACAGAGGGTACAAATCAGCAAAATAGGAAGATAGGTGGTTTGCCAGTTTACTGGCTAGAGGTGTTTGGAGCTTGACTCACTCACCATCACTCTGCCTACGAAATTGTATCAAATTACCTCTGTGCATTTTTGTCGTCTTTTTCTATGCCTCCAAGGTCTGACAGTAACAATTACTCTGCTTCCATAAACCTGCTGGACAGCAGTGCAGATGCTTGGTCACATCTTCTATTTATTTGACTTGTTTAGGCTTGCAGTGATAATTGTTTTTTCTCTGAAGCATATGATATAACCCATGAGGCCAATGTGAGGTTGCCATGAGCCATGCAACGCAGCAATCACTTGCAAATGCTGATTACCTTTGTGCTCAGATGATTTGAGAGGATGTTGCATGAAGGTGTAAATAGATAATTTTCTTTTAGCTTCTGTTAGCGATGCAACCAAAGGGATTCCCCCTCATTTAGCATTATTCCAATTCAATTTGCAGCAGCCTTGTCAGCCAAGAAATACCCTGGTGAGTTTCTGGTCAAGAGTGGCTTTCTAAGTACCTCTAGAAAAGCAGCCAGCCCTCCCAGGGAAAATGAGTCCTCTTCCTTGTCCATGTTTGTTGCTAGTAGCAGGCTTTAGCATTTAGACTGCCTGGTCACAGTTCAAAGGCATGAAAAAAAGTATAAAATAATTTGTCTGCTTTCTTCTACACTTATTTACAGTAAATCAAAATTAATAGTTCTCTTTGAGCTGAAGGGGGGCTTCTTTTTATTTTGCCATTTCCTTCTTCATTTTTTTCACGTTAAATCAAGGCTCCTGGGTCCTGCAATGAAAAAAGTAGCAGCCTTGTTGGTAAATCTTAGAAGTTTTGAGAATGAGACAGAAGTCTCTCAAGATTTCTGTTTTCTTTCCAAGAACAGTTACAGCTGTTCCTAAACGGATTATCTTTTTAGCAGGACAGCCATGCTGAGTGTGAGGGAGTATTTTCCTTTTTTACGGAGATTTAAGGGACTTTTAAAATTGCCAACATACAGCAAAGTACTTCTTCATTCCCCCTTTAATTAAATATGGGGGGAGATTGGAAACTGAAGAGTTTATGTGGATGGTTATGGTGGTGGCACTGTGGGCTTCATTTTGAGAGATTAGACAAGTCTTCTTTTAGTTTTATCTTCCTTGTTTTGTGGCTGGATTGGTGGTGTTTGCCTGGGATGGGGCTGCTGGCTGAGCAGGATGGTGGCCATGGATGTCACAGGCTCCTCTCCCTAAAGGTCTGCTGCCGTGGAGCTAGTCCCACACTGTGGGATGGATCTGGGCTCATCTCAATTCCCTGTATCTCTGTGCTAGGTAGGTCTTACAGGGACAGAGCATCAGCAAAGCGATGACCCAAGCTGGGCAAGTGTGGTGCTTTTAACTCCAAGTGCCCAGTTGGATTATGGTGATCCTTCTGCCCAGTTTTGCTCTGTGTCGAGATCCAGCTGGAGAAAACTCAGTGCTCTGACTAACTGGTGTTATTTGGTTCCAGTACTTCCCCATCAGGTATTTTCATTAAACAAGTTCTAGTTCCATCCTAGCGTAAATGCAGACTTCACACCAACTCCCATAATTTTGCTTAGTTTGTAGCCTCTGCCAAGCCCCAGCACACTGCCATGCTGGAAATGTTAGGTTCGTACAGGACGACTGCTGCTTTGAAAATGAGATAAATATCTTTTTACTGCCTCATAAACAGATAAAAATGCAGAAGGACCAAGGTGCTGCATTTGTGCAGATTCAAGTCTGAGCAGGAGCGTGGTTGGGGAAGGAAAGCCAGTGGTTTTGCAGGGATGAAGGGAAGGGTGTGACTGGAGAGCCCCTCTTGGGCCAGGAGCTGTGGCTGCACTTTGGAATCACTGCCAAACTGTGCCCTGCAGTGGGGACATCTCCTCACCTTCCCTTCCCTTGCTTGCCTTGAGGGCCACAATCATGGCTAGTCCAGTGGTGGCAGAGCAAATCTGGTAGGAGAGAGTCTGTGGGTCATGATTCATCTAGAGGGCAAATTAAAAAGTGCCTAGTTTGCAAAAACAAAGGCCACACAAGGCTAATTCTTCGTGTGTTTGTTATGAAACGATTCACTTCAGGTAGGTTTTCGTTTTCTTACTCAGCTTTCAGCTTTAAACTAGGTCTTCCTCCTTTTAGTCACTTATGTATGGATGCCATTTCCTCCAAGCCGGTTGTAGGTGAGGGCAGGCATCCTCCAGCTGTGACTGCCCCAGCAGCCAGTGGGTCAGGGACTGATGCACATGTGTCAGGTGGCCTCCCTGAGCTTGGGGTGGCCAGCAGGACTGCCATGACCTGACCATGCCTTTGGCATTCACCACCATCTTTGGCAAGGGAGATGCACATGGTGCAGGAATTACCAGTCCCATTACCACTCCAGTGCCAGGGAAATGAAGCTTTTGCATTACAAGACCATGGAAAATCACAGGGCTGGATGACAGCATTGTTACCATGGGCAAAGTTACTGTAATTTATGTATAAATAACTCCTTTGTGTCAAGATAATTCAGCTACCCTAAAATGCCTTCTCACATTCTGTAGAGATGCCAGTGATTTACATGCCATAGTTCATGGTGTTTTCCTAATTACACGTAGACATTTCCAGGGATTTTTGGGGTGTTTGTGCTTGCAGGTTAGCTCAGCAGTAACTCACTTCTCCACGAGGTCCTGGAGGACTTGGGGCAGGTTGTCTTCTTCCTCCTGCTTTCTTGGCTGAGCTGGGACAGTGGAGCAGGTGTGTCCTTTGTCAGTGTGGCCTTGCTCATCAAAGTTCACCCAATATCCCAGGGCCGCCAGCCACAAACTGGCACAGGAGCAGAGGCACCAGGCAAAGCACACAATGTCTCCTGCAATGACATGTCGTGTCATTGGTTTCCCTCCATTCTCAAAGCTTTTTTGGGGATGGATTTTTTTTCTTACAGTCAAGCTTGGCTTTACAAATGGGGGACTTTTCACCTTTTCTCTTTGGTCATATTGTTTGCTTGCTGAGAAGCAGTATGGCTGTCAGGTTTAATTCTGCCCCTACGTGACCTTGTTTAGATTTGCCTGCCTTCAGGTGGCTAATGCCAAGTGTCTGAAAGCACTGTTTCCTGTTTTAACTGTGTGGGAGAAGGTGTTTTTTTAATAAAAGGTTTAAAAGGGCTTGGCATTACTGGGCCTACAAATCATCATTTTAGCAGCCTTAATTGTGTTCCAGCACAACTGTGTTTTCAGCTCATTCTTGGCACATTCAGTAGCATCTGTATTTTTTGTGTTAGCAGTGTAGTGCTGTGTGACCTTTTACTGACTGTAGTCTTGAGCCAGGTGAAATGCTCTGTGTAGTCTTTGGGGTACAGTTCGAGCTCCTCCTGTGGGATCCTGTGGACAGGAAACCCACAGCCCTGCTGTCCCAGCTGGGTGGACCTGCACCACTGATGTTTCTTCCAGGTACTTGGCTGAGAAATAAGTCTCAGATTTTTGGGTAGACCTGTCATGAAGTGGGCCAGATCACTCTACACTTTTAGTTCTCTTGCCTTGCCATGGAGATTTTGTCCTGGCACCCCTGCATAAGGACCACTGGAATTAGTCTTGAAAGGCCATAGCACGAGTGTGTGTTACAGTAGCTCCTGGTGTGGTTGATGTTCTACCTTCATTACAGAAATTTCCATTCCACGGAAGAGCCAAGTAGGAAAACAGCTTTCGAGTCCTGGGGCTTTCAGTTGCAGAACAGTTTGATGGAAATGCTGCATTCCTCCAGAAATTCATCACATGTTGCAAACAGCAGTTAAGTTGCATCATAACCCAGCACCAAAGGTATAAGCAGGCTCCTTCACCCATTATAATGACAGGAAAAAGAGAGGTTGATTCAGGTACTGTGTGTGGACCCTGAAGGTGTAGAGAGAGAGGAGTCCAGACTTACAGTACACATACACACCTGAATAAAAATAACTCCAAAATATCTGAGGCAGCAGCTGATGCGTTTGGTGGACAAAAGGCATGTTTTTCATTTCCATTTAGTGTAATATGATTGAACTGACAAGAGTGGAAATGGCCTCTTCATTGCTGCTGAGATATGCTCCTGTCTGTGGCTGCTGTTGTAATGTTGGAGTGTGTTGAGGACCACAGCAGCGTGTCCTTCACTGCACCATCTGAGCGTGAGCTTGAGGGTGTGCTCTGCCGTACCTGACAGAGGAGGTGTGAGAATTTGATAATAGTTGTGCCGTGCAAGCAATATTTGAGCTTTTTTTTTTTCAGTTTGCCTCTGTCCAACTCAGAGCAGAGCAGAAGCAAGTGGGGGAAAAAAACCAGCTGATGATGAGCTGCAGGCAGGCTGGGCTGAGGAGAAGCACCATACCGGCATCCTTTGGAAATAAAAAACAATGACATCACAGACATTGAACAGTTTTGAAAACTTCACCCTTGGGTTATTTTATGGGAGGGAAACCCAGGCCTTGAAGCTCCAGTGGTAGAGCACGACCTTTTAGTGGGGACACCTTGAGCAGCATCCTCAGATGAGGAGCTGTTAGACGAGGACTTCAGGGTACACGTCTGATTATTTTGTGGTGTCTTTTCAGGGCAGAGTAGTAGCATTACCTTCTGCTGATATAACTACAAAACCAATCTTTCTGCAGTCTTCTTTTCCAGTAGGGGACTTTTGCCTTAAATACTTGATAAAAATAAGGATTCATCTGCTATTCTCATGCCTGAAAGTAGTAGCTTAAAGTCTGAACCTTTAAAAAAGAAGGAATGACTTAGACACTTTATAGGTTTTTTCCTAACTGTAGTCTGAGAGACGGTGAGCAGGGGATTCAACTTGAAGAGAAAAACACATGTGCACCAAGGGAATTGTGGGTTTGGGGTTTCTTTCCAAGCTCTGCTTGGCTTTTGTGGGCTCCAGCCCCACACTCCCCTGGCCATGCTTCTTGCTGCAGGAGGACTGCAGGGCTCATGGAGGGTGAAGGTTGTGGTGTCCTTCAGAAAATCCAGTTTTACAAAGGTTTGAAATAAAGATTTTGCAACTGAGCTGCAGAGGTTTTAAGGGGAATTCTTTGGGGATGGAAACAAATAGCTCATCATAGCATTTCACAGGATTTAGCAAGAGGCAGTGCTTCAGCAGGGGTGGATATTTGGGGTTTTTAAAATAATGGTGTGGGGGATTTCTTTCTTCCTTTTGTCTCATGGTGAGTAGAGTGTGTACAATAGATTTCTGAATGTAATGGATTCCTTTTAGAAACTGGAAGTGATGTTAAACTGTGATTTGACCCACTGATGAATTAATAAAACACTGAAGCAATACAAATTTTAAATAACTCTCCTAGTTCCACAGGAAATTCAGAGCAGACCCAGGACCAGAGCCCATGTCTGTCACTGTGGGAGCAGACTTCCCCAGAGACTGATTAGGGTGTGGAATCCCGGGCGGTTCCTTCTCGCCGTCTATCTGGGAGAAGCTGCAACTGAACTGAGCCTTCCTGCAGGGAGTCTGAATATTTTGGTTAATCACTTTTTTTCCCACGGTCTATCCCCCCTTCCCCCCCATACCCCCCATTTCAATTTCTTTTTAATTGCTTGCATTTCCAATGAGCTAAAAATACGCAGGGTGCGCGTGCCTGATGTTTCCATAGGTCTCAGCATACCTTCTCTAAAAATAATGGAGCAAATTCCAAAATGTGGTGCCCAGAGGATCATTTGCAAGGGAATGAATTTGCAGTCAGCTGTAGCATTGCCATGGTAAACAGCCATGCTTGTAGGGGTTTAAAATCCTCAAAGGGTCTTGCAGAGCTCTGGAGATAGAGAGTAAAAATGACTTTAAAATTGCAAGCTCACTGCCACACTGGGGGAAAGGCTGCTGCAGCAAGACATTGTTTAAGGGCTCTGTTTTCAGCATGCTTCTGAAAATGTGCTCTTGGAAACAGGGATTTGTGCCTAAATGGGAATCCAGACGTACAAAACACTTCATTTATTCATGTAAATGTCTGTATAAAAATGCAAATGTAGTACCTATGGCTACTGCCTCCATATTGGGCTACAGTATAGCATATAAAAGGCATACTGATGAGTTTTCAGTGAATTTTCTGAAAATACTTCAACAGTTATGGCCTCTGATGTATAAAGTTACCTTTCTAAAGTCATTTGAAGAATTAGATATTTGATTTTGCATCCCAATGGCTCTACTTCCCCATAACTTTGAAAATATTTTTGATATAAAAGAAATCTGAATCTAGAAATCAGCTTTATTTCTAATTTTGTTGATGGTTAACTTCACTCTGGGGTATATTTCTCAGATAGTTCCAACCTCAGCTTATGCATTTATTTACTTAACTTAGGGGTTTGTAATTTTTTGGAAAAGCATCCTTTGATCTTCAGGCAGATGCAGTGCAGCTGAACCTGAAACGCAGTATAATTGAAAAGGACGGCTGAGGATTGAAACTGCCTGTACCTGGCAAAACCAGCAGTAGATAGTAACAGCAGGCTTGCTGGAGAGTGCACTTAAAATTGGTGATTCATTTCAATTTTTAAACGGTCCTTAATTTGATACGATGTCTTGCAAGTACCATTTGATAGTCTCCTGTTAGAAATTGCAAATAAGCATGTTTTGGCTGACACTTAAACAAAATACCAGCTGATTTGGAAAGATGTGGATAATGTTGGTGAGTTGTGCATGACCTGTGCCAGCAGTAATGCTCTGCTGCCAGTCTTTATCCGTTTTTATGAGGAAGAGTTAAAATACCGTGCTGCCTGTGCTGCCATTCTCCCAGCACTGCTTTTGACAAGAACAAGGAGCTTTATCTGTGGGTAAGGCCAGACACTGTCTGAGCTGTCTTCCCAGGAGAGCAAGAAATGAAAAACGAGAAGAAGAAATGAAAAAAGAGGAAACTCTGGCATGTGAATGTGCACATGGGGACAGACACACACCTCCCCTTGACTCATCCTGGGGAAAGCAGCATTCCTTATCTGCAGCGTATCATCGGGAAAGGATACACAGCAATGTACGTGCAGGCACTGCATGTTCTTTTACCAGTCACATCTGGACACATTCAGCTGACCTCCCAGGATGTGGGGATGATCTAGAGGGGTTTAAGTTTTCCATGCTGGGAGTCTGTTTTGCAATAAAGAAAAAAATAATCAAGTTGGGTCACTCCTGGTGCTATATATTTCAAAGTACACCTGCCTCACAAGGTTCATTTCCACAGTGTTGGCCCTTATTAATCTTCAAATTGAGACTGTGAGCTCTGGTGGATCAAACATAATACGGTTATATTTAAATGTATGAATCTGCAATGGCCACTCTCACTCTCTCTTCTCTTTGCTTGTTTTCCTGGTGGAAACTGCCTTCCTTTCCCAGCTTGCCTTCCCTGGTGCTTTCTCCCTTCCCACCTATTAAAAATAAAACCAGCCTGGCTGAAATTGATGGGGTATGTTGCTGCAGGCTCAGATTTCAGGAGCCTTGTCAGACAACAAAGCGAGCAATGCACTGGGATTGCCTCTATGCAGCCTGAGAAAGTACTGTTGATCAAATTTGCCATGTCCTGGTTGAAGAAGCGTTCCTGGAGCAGGGGTGATCAGCTATCTCCACGACAGCCTTGTCACAGGGTGCCTGTTTCCTCCCTTGGCTCTCTGCTTAGCCGAGCCAAACTGCCTGGAGATGCCTAATGAGGGACAAGACAGGATGCTTTGTGCTCTAATTAATAAAAAATTAACCTCTGGTCGCTGGCTGTTTCCAGCACTCCCAGCAGCACTTGTTTGCAGGGAGGCAGCTATTATTTTCTGTCTCTTTCTTTTAGACAGGCACAAATAAGAGACAAGGGAATCACCCTTTGCCAAGAGCTTTTCCAGGGTTTTTTTAGACATCATCATATGTCCGTGTATGTAGGTTTTTAAGTCATTCTGAGACTGAGTATTCAAGTAATGAGCTGTATTTAACTTTTGAGCTGCCTGGATCCCAGTGCAGCCCTTCAGCGGCAGTAGGTAGGAGTTTCTGCCCTCTTTTACCAAACACCTGGTAAAACTGCTCCCAGTCTTTAAATAGTTAAATATCATCTTAATCTATAATATTTGTTTTGGGATGGATTTTCTCTTCCCTACTTTTGCTCTTTTGCAGTCATCCTAAGGATCTTGCATGGAGGAAATTGCCCAAAAATATGTAATTTTTGTTTTTCTCAGGTCAGAAGGAAAGGAAGAGTAATATGTTATGACTCGCTGGCTTTGAGAGAACAGACTTTCTAGCCCTGTGTGTTCTCACCAGAGTAAGTGAATTCCTTGTTGACTGGGAGCAGGGAGATGTTTGGGTTCCACCGGCTGGTTCCTGCCTAGCCACTGACTTCCCATGACCTTGGAGGAGTTACTAAACCTGTCGACCTTATTTTCTCTAACTATAAATCAACCATTATTGCTGTAACAGAAGAGGATTTTTTGTTTTGAATTAATGGCAGAGATTTAGGGTCTGACTTCTCAGCTCCATGAAACATTGGAGACTGCAGAGCAGTTAAATTGATTGGGTTCATTCTTTGTGTGTCTTCTGCTCTATAGTTATGAGGGTTCATGGAGTGCTATTTTTCCTACAATGACTAACAATATTTTTAGGCTTGTGCAGGATGCAGAGAACTTTTTTTTTTATATTTTATGCAGATTATATTAATCCAGGATAGACTATATTTGTGAGGGGGTCATGTGTGCAAGCAGTTTTTGAGAGGTGAGTGGATCTGCAGTAGTCATTGTTTGCCACCAAACATCATCCTGGTATGATTTTGAATCACTTTCACAGTGCATAATTGCGAGCTTGGAGGAGGGTTACAATACTGACCCACAGGTGCTGTGCTTTTACTAATTTGTTTCAAATGTGCTCAACAGATGAGCAATTTTTGTGATAATACCAACTTCCTCAATTTCCTTTCATTTTGGTCACTGATAAAGGTTTAATTTGATGAACAGTAGAATAAACTTGAGGTGGTCAGCCTTGATTTTTGTGGCATGCCGACTCTCCAAGGCAAGGAAAGGTGGGGTAGAACAGAGTTCAAATTTATGATCTTGAGAAGTCAGACTACCATGTGAAGAGGCAGATGTTACCATCCCTTGCACAGAATACCCCTGCCAGATTTCTGCAAGACAGTGCTTTAAATACCTGGTAGTGGCACAACAACCTGCCTGTGCTAGTGGCTGAGGTGTGGAAGTACTCAGGAAAGCACTGTTGCAGGTTCAGGGCAGCCTCTCTGAAAGGGGATGCTGTAGTGATACGATCCAGGGCTGGAAAAGCTGTCCCAGTGGTTGTATTCCAGCACAGCATGCTTCCAGCCCTGGCCCATCATCACCAGGCACAGTTGGTTTCATCTGCTCCCTTAGGAATACTTGGCTTTATTTTTCCATTTTGCTGAAGTGTTACTGTCCACCAACTGATACTGGAGGTCAGGGTTGGTTCCTTACTGAAGATGAAGAAAATCATGCAGGTTGGAAAGAGGAGGATGCTGTTTGCAAGTAAGAAAGTCTATGGGAATGACCAGCTTTTATTTTGAGTCAGGAGGAGTCTCTTCTTGTTGTTTAGCTTCTTTGATTGTTTTCCACCTTGAGAGAAAAGGGAAAAAAAAAATCTCTTTTTGTAGAATATTCATCAAGATAAATTAAATTTGGCCAAGGAAGAACATTTGGGGAATCATTTTTTTAGAGTTAAGAGATGCTATCTGATGAGAATGCTTTGCTGTATTCTTCAGCTAAACAAACAAACAAACAAACAAATAAATAAATAAATAAATAAATAAATATGCGTGCAGAAAGAAGTACGCCAGCTTCGTCCTTTTTGTTTGTTACTGTTGGCTTTGGCACTGAAAAAATGTTTCCTAAAATAAGGCAGGAGACTATTGCATCAGGAAATGAGAGAAAAAGAATGAAGCCAGTGAACCAAATTGTTGGTGATCTAGCACACCAATTTTTTACACTTTTTGAAAAGGTTTTTAGTGAAAAAGTATGACAGTTGAAAATGAAGCAGCACCTTGTTTGCTAGGCCTCTGCAAATGTAATAGTAATCTCCAAAAATTACCGATTTCTAGTCTAAATGTTTAATGAGTAGCTGCTTACAAGTGGCAGAAATTAATCAAAATGAGAATGCTTTTAAGCCACATATTTTAGCTTCTTTTCAATAATAGATAATTATTGACATTTCTAGGAAGCCTATGGAGTCCCGGAACAGCAGCAGTACAGTAAGCTCCTTCAGTCTTTCTTTCAACTTGAGCTTGGGGTTCCTCCTCTCGAAAGAAGCAAAATCTTCAGTCTGTTGATGGCAACAGCAATGCACCCTGCAATTGAAAATGAGCTGTTTCCACCATTTAGTCATTTCTGGTTTGAGGCACATTCAGTGTTTGAGGTCTGTGCTGAGAATTGCCACTGAGGGAAACAAAAACTGAGGTTATAATTTTTGTGGTGCAGAAATATTAGTTCTCTGGCAAGTGGACTAAACATACCAGACTCATTTCTCATAGGACACCAGAAAAGGTTCAGTGCAGAACATAACTCAGACAAATAGTTGATATTTCAGAGCACAGACCAGGAAGGATTAATTTATCCAATAACTTTCTTCATGTGGTCAGAAATTTTGAGTGGCAACAACCCATTTGGCAAATGACATTGCTGATGTCATCTGCAAAATCTAACTTCACTCCTAAACTTGAGAGTGTATTTTTTTGTTGATGAATGCTGCTGTAGGTACAAATTTCCCCTGTATCCAAAATGAGAATGCAACCCTCATCTCAGATGTGTGTACTGAAGGAGAGAGGAAGAGAGTTGTTAATGCCTTAAGTCCTTTAGGGCTGTTGGTTTATCAGGCTTGGCAGGATTTGGTTCTAGTTCAAAGTGCAAATTCTTGAAACAGCAGAGATGACTACTGAGCTTTACTGAAATTGTTTTATTTTTCAGTCTTTTGTGTTTAAGAGAAAGCTGTGGTTCATATAACTTGGGAACCCTTTTTTCTTCAATCTCAGGAATTTCTTGCATGTGTGTCCCCAGTGTATATCATGCACACATTTCTAATGTAAAAGTGTAAACTCACATATATTAAATGTATTTTTGCTGTGTTGAGACCTCGATAAAAACAGTAAAGATACTTGGTTCTTGCTAATATGCAAGCATATATGCATGTATGTAAAGGTCTTGAGTCTGAGGTATATCTAAGTGTGTAGTTCAGTCTGTAAACCTCTCATCCAAATTAATTTTATTATTGTTTTTAGCCTCAAAGACATCAACACGTTTCTTCAAAAACTGTAAATCAGTCCTTTTGTGGATTTCCCAGCTCTGTCAGGTTCAGGAGTAGTAAAGCCTATTTCAGAAAGTGCTTCTTGCAGTATTTCTAAATGTGAGTGCAGCTTCTGCAGTTGTTCTTCATAAAAAGCACTTTTCAACAATATCAGAAAATGTAAATTTAATCTTGATAAGTGCTTTCCCTGAGTGCAACCTTTCCTCTGTAGTGAGTGTATATTACATCAGCATAATTGCATTCAGATAGCTCTATATACAGGCAAGTGGCCTCTCATTCAAAAGATGTTTTAGGATCATTTCAGAGACCCTATTATCCAGCAGAAAGTTTAGTGTAGATTAGGGAAAATGTAATACAGTTTTAGGTTTTCTGTGTTTTTACCCCTGTGTAACGAAGTGAATCAGGACTGTACCTAGAAATAATTTCCCACACTGTCTTCTGAGCTGATCACTGTCATTATTTTAGGTCTAGAAAGTGCTATTCATTAATTTTTTCTGCCCTGTAATACAGACAGGGTTAGTAGGTAATGAAGAGCTTTCTATTGTTAGTAAATAGCATTGGTGAAGTGGAAAAACTGGAGCCTTTATTTTTTTATACATTGTTGTTTCTTTCTCATTTCATTTCTCATAAAATTTCAGATGAAATTTTAAGTTTATCAAGGGCATCTTTGAAAACCTTCACATCCTACCTTGTCAGAAGAGTCATGGGGAATAATTTGGCAAGATTGCTTAAAAACAAACAGTAATTTTTTGGGGATCTTTTTGTGTGCAAGCAGTATGAGTGAATTACCTGGCTTGTAAATCTTGAGACATTAGTGGGATGTTGAGGCTTGAAAACAATTCAATTTGTATTTTCTCCAGATATTCAGCATCCCATCAACATTCTGGTTTCCACAGATACAGTTGAAAGGGAAGATTTCTCAGAGCCCTGTGCTGCTTTAATGAGGGTATCGTGTGTCAATCACAGCAGAGCCCTTACCCTCTGGATGGCCAAGGCACAGCTGGGTTTGAAGGTTCCTGCACAGCCTTGCTTCCTTGTCAGCACCATGCCGACCCCAGCAGCAGGATCCCGGCACCACCAGCAGACAAAATGTGTCTAAGGCATCTGCCCAGGGCTGGCATGTGTAGTTCAGGATGCAGTGGATGTCTGCACCCTTTGGCAGCAGCAGCTGGAGGCTGAGGAGAAGACCCTGGGAAGCCTGGAAGGGTAGCAGACATCTGTGTTTGGGAGTAGCTTGTGCTGCTCAGGAGAGCAGGAGAGGGATTAGTACCAGTTAAAGCTTATTAGAATTTTTTGGGGGGCAAATTTTAGTGAGTACTAGATGACATCTTTGTGGTGTGTGGATATTTTGTGTGGGTAATGGTAGTAGGAAACCTTATGCTGGATTTTATCGTCAGGATGCATCTTCTATCTTGATTTTCCCATCGTTGCAGTTTAACCCCAGGCAACAGCCAAGCCCCAGGCAGCCACTTGCTCACTCCCCCACCAGTAGGACTGAATTGAAAGGGTAAAAGCTAGAAAATTTGTGGGTTGAGATAAAGGCAGCTTAATAGGGAAAGAAAAACCACACATGCAAACAAAGGAAAACAAGGAATTAATTCACTGCTTCTCATGGGCTGGCAGATGTTCAGCCATCTATCTCCAGGAGAGCAGGGTCCCATCATGCATAATGGTGACTTGGCAAGACAAATGCCATCACTCCAAATGCTGTCTCCCTTCTTCCCTCAGCTTTATATCCTAAACATGATGTCATGTGGGCTGGAATGTACCTTTAGTTAGTTTGGGTCACCTGTCCTGGCTGTGTCCCCCAAACCTCCCAGGCACCCCCAAGTTCCCTGCCTGGATGGCAGTACAAAAAGCAGAAAAGGCCTTGGCTCTGTGTAAGCCCTACACAGCAGTAACAGAAGCATCTCTGTGTTTTCAAGGTTTGTGTTCAGCTTGAATCCAAAACATAGCCCCATACCAGCCACTGTGTAGAAAATTACTTCTACCCCAGCCAAAACCAGCATACCCATATGTTAGTTGAAAGGGCTTTCTCAGGTGACTTGTGCTAGTCCAGAGCAGTGTTCTTGAACTGGTTTAGGGCCCCTAAATCTCTTATTTGCATGTTTTTAGTCCAGTTGTTTACATTCCTGTCCAGGCCTTGAAAAATATTTTGCCTCTTTGTTTTCAAGTTTTCTTAATGACTGTTTGGCCCGTTCAGGCAGGCCTGTGCCTCAGTGGAAGGCACCCTTGGCTTCTAATCTTGTGACTCTCAAATAAGCTGAATTTCAAAGTTTGTGGGAACTTTGTGGGAAAGCTTTTTAATCTGATGATTGAATGGGAATGTAAAGCTAAGAACTTGGCAGCAGAGAGCAAAATGAGAGGATTTATCTTCTTTAGCTTAACACTTTTTAAGTTTCAGCATTTGCCCGTTGCCTTGAATTCTGCTATGATTCATGCATTGGATGTGCAGAGGAGTTCCTGGGTAAAGCATGTGTGGGCATATAGATGTGCTCTGGTGAATACCATGGTTGATGGTGATTTGGTTGAATTGCAAGTTTCTATAGACAAGAGCAAGTGGGTGAACTATGGCAAACGTGAGCGTGATTAGCATTTCCAGCATGAAACCCTTTGCTCAGCAGGAAAGAGGAAAAGCAAAGCACTGTGACACATGAGAACATTTCCTTTTGCCTAGGCTGGTCCCTGAGACTTTGAAATGCCCCTCTTTGTCAAGGAAGCATGCAAATGTTCTCATTATTTTCTATAATTTGCATTATTAAACAAAAGTTATTACCCAGGCTCAAGCTTTTTCAGAGCACTGAGTCAAAGATACTGTTTTGCTTGCTGACACTGCATGCTTAAATGGACCTAATGGTGTTCTGTGCAGAAGTATTTTATCTTTAAGGACCCTTAATTACTTTAACATGCCATGCTGTAAACAGACTGAATCACGGATAAACAGCAGTCCTTTCCAGCTCTCTTGTTAGGTAGGGTTAAAGGTTCTGGCTCAAATTAAGAGTTAATCCTCATTCTTAAATAAGGGGAACTAAATCCTTGAAAGAAAAAGTAAAAAAAAAACAAAAACAAAAAACACCTTCAGTAGTTTCTAATCCTGATTTTTAGCCTGGGGTGCTTCCAGAGCAATCTCATCTCTGGAGATCCTTAATAGGATTCTGGAATCCTATTTCTGGCTGGTTTTTTCTGTCATCTGCATTTGTCTCTCTCACTGTTGATCATGGACGACATTGCTTCTTTGAGTCTTACCAGGGTTTTTTTCCTTTTTCTGAAGGCCCACCCCCTTGCAGACACTGTCTCTTTCCTTGATGGTCTGGAGGTGCCCTGATGGAGCAAGGCTCTCCTCTCCTCCAGCAAAACATGCTTTTCCTGAAGGATCTGGAGCAAGATGGATGCTCTGCATGGAGAAAGAATGCCCTTGGTCACAGCAGGAGCCCTGTGGCTGCTGAGGTCCCAAAACTGGGACCGATGCCTCCGATTTTAAAAACAAATCCTGTGAAAAGAGTGGAGAGTTTTCCATTGTGTTTTTCCTACCCAGGCTGATGGTGGTCAGAGTGACATGGGTTTGGGGTGAGATGCAGCGTTGGCAGCAGCTGACTGGCTGTGGGGAGCCCGCTGCAGAGAGCGCGGCAGCGCTGCCCCGCTGCTCCTTTTTATTCCCCGTAAGGAAGAGACGAAATGAGTTGTTGATGTCTGAGAAAGGCAAAGGGCAGGGGAAAAAGCAATAAAGTGCTTGTCTGGCACGCAGGCTGGAGCAGCAGGGAGGGAAGCTGTGGGAGATGGAGGGCTGGCACCAATTCCAGTCTTCCGTCCTGCACCAAGCTGTGTTGAAGAGTATGTTTGGCTGCAAAAGTACAGATACTTCTCTATCCTGGAGGTCAGTTTGCTTATTCATTTCTCATCACTGGCTTTCCATTTACACCAGGAAGCAGTTTAACTCTTTGAAAGCCTTTGTTGGCATGAGGGGTTGCCCTGGTGCCCATGTGGCCATATCACATCCGCTTGCCTTACCCATGCTCTTGTCTTCTAAGGATTTTGAGTGCTGGTGAGGATGTTTCCCGTGGTCCAGCTCTCCTGCATGTACACACACACATGTCTCTCTGAGCTTTGATTCCACCTGTGGGATGACTACAGGATGGGTTGGAGTGCTGTGATAACAAAAAGACAATTTCTTTAATCCAGATTGGCCTCTGCTCTGCTTGAAAAAGAACTTGTTGGCTCTTAGCCCCTCAAATATCTTCTGTAAACAATGCTGAAGAGTGGATGCTCCTAATCTGTCCCAAGCTAGCATGTCCTAGCTCACCAGAACCATTTTCACCTGGCAGATCTACTTGATTAAATGGGCATGAGGTTGGCTCCCCAGTAGTAACCCTTACGCAGAATGGGATAGCTGCTGCTGCTGTGGTCACAGACTCGGGTGAAAGTGGCCTCTGTGGAATAAAAGGGCATTTCCCCTGGTTGAGACAAAGCCTGGCTGCACAAACTCTTTGGCCAGAGGAGGGTGCTTCCTGCTGCGGCTTCACAGGCTTGCTTAGCAAAGGGCAGCAGGGGATGCTGGTGGCTCTCTGGAACAAGGGCATTGCCTGGACACTTGTCACCCTGGAAGACCAGGATGGCATCACATTTTATACAGAGTAATCCTGGAGTCCACATGAGTAGTTAAATAAATCAAACTGGGGGAAATGGTTGTGATTAGGCTGCTTCATCTTCTTAACTTGGAATATTTTCTCCTTAAGGGTGTTCAAACAATGGAGTTGAGCCTTCAGATTCATAGCTGCCACTTTATTATCCTATTAGTCAATTATGGCTGCTGAGGAGCAGGACTAAGTGACAGTATGGCAGATTACAGCAATTTATTTGCAGTTCTCTTAGTCTGGTACCACATATCATCAGGCTGTTTAAATTTAATGATAGGGTTTTTGCATGTGTTTTAGTGCAGTTAAAGTTGTAATCAAAATGTTTAGGAAAACCCCCACTGACCTGCATAAATACTCCCATCTTCAGCACTGCTTTCATGCCCTGTTGTAATCTTTGTTAGCAGAGCTGACTCACTAATTAGGAGAAGCAACCTACCTTAGAAATTTTTTTTTCTGTTTTTTTTTTACCACTTTGCAAAGCTTTAAGGAATAGAAGTTGGTGGTGACCTTTTTTTGGCTCTGCTTTTGAGATGTTCTCTCACCACCCACCCAATTGAAATTAAAATTTAAAAACAGTTACATGTTAGCTTGTTTTCCATAAGCCCAGCACCGCATATTCCACGTGGGTGAAAAGAGTCACCCACTGGACTTCAAGCATCAGGCACTGGTGGTGTTCTTGAGTTAAACAATGCAGCCTCCAGCATGGTCCCAGCTCCCAACACATTTGGTCTTCAGAGACCACCATTGGAGAGGAATGGAGAAAGTACCAAAATTTTGTCCCTTCATGTTTCATGAGTTTGTAGCTGTGGAGATGACAACCATGAGGCCTGAAAGCAGGCTTGGGCATCCCCCAAAGCAGTATCCATGACCTTTCGGTGGAGGTTGTGTTGGGTTTACAAGCTGACTGCTGGTGACCATCTGCTCCCTTGAGAGACTCAACCTGAGGACTGGGATGCATTGCTGCTGCTGGCCTGAGGAACAGTCAGCCAGCAGAGCATCCAAAAGCTTCCTGGCCAGAATACATAAACACCAAGCTTCTGAATACCTAAGAGATTTTTTTTTTCCCCAAGGATTTGGAGTCTTAACTGTAGTATTCAGTCGTTTCATCCTGCACTGAAATAAAGGTGTAATCATCAAACCTGTGAATATATTCAGCCAGCATGCTCAGAGCCCACGTGGGGGAGATGGATGAGGTGGCAGCTGCCAGCCACTGTGTGCTTTGATGCAAAGCAGCAGCCTAAATGAAATAGGGATACGTAGAATGAAATTTAGGGATCAAGTGTTTTGTGACATGTGGGGAGCTCCTACAAATAGCTGCTAAGCACTGAGTACATAAAACATGTTGCTTATACAGAGCAGAATGGGCAGCCAGGAGACAAACAGCTCTGGGAAAAATACTTTAAGAATGTGTTTCTGTTTATTGCCCTGAAACAGTGGATGATGATGATGATGATGGGTGGAAGTTGTAGCCACAGGTGGACAGACCTTTCTACTCTTTTGCCCTCAGGAGGAGCTGGCAGGCTTCACTTTTGCTTTCTCCTCTGCAGCTCAGAGTTGGGGCAGTGATTTTTACTTGCCTTTCCATTCACCTGCATCAGTTCAGTTACTGTGCATGAGCTGCCTGGATCCTGCTGCAGCCCCTCAGCAGCAGCACTTTGGGTTTTCTGCTGTTTTACCCAACCACCACCAAAGCCCCCCAGGGGTTGATCCTCACCAACCCTCTCCCACCAGCCTCTCCCCTGTACTGGGGCTTTCCCAGGGGAATCCAGCCAAGACCCTATGACTCCCAGCGGCAGGAGCCCCATGCCCTTTGATCTGAAATCCTGCAGCCAGTGGCGCAGGACCTGCAAAGGCACTGCCTTCTCTGGGACTTCCTTGAGGCTGGGATAATCCTGCTTTTTCTTCGGAGGAACCAGTATTCTCTGAGCAGAGAAGTGGCATCAGATTGGTGTTCAGGAGCTGCTAATTGGTGAATAATGTTATGTAAAGCTGAGCTGGGCTGCCAGAAATATACCAGTCGTGTATGAGTTAGGGGATGGTTTACAGACAACTGGTGTTATTTTGTGCAAGGGCAGGGACAATTAAATGGATTTTCTTTGAGTTGTTAACCAGGAGGCATAATACCATTTATTACATCCATATTGGGAATATGTCACATAAAAACATAATTGATGGAAGTATTATCTTGCTTAATTGGGAAATCGAAAAAGCCACTTCCCCTTTATTTACAGTTTATTAGTAACAGTATTGGTCTGGGATGGTTTGTGCATAAGTCACAGGCTTTGTGCCTTAGATTCAGTATATAATTCTCTTAAAAGGCTCCTCAGTCCTTTAAGATAGAAAACTGAGAAAACTGGCTCCTCATTTTAGAAATGACAGCTTCTGTTGAACGTGCTGTTGAAGCCTCACAGTATTTTACAAAGGCGTGGTACTACCAACAGCTAGAATAACTGAAAGATTCAGAGGAAAAGTAGCAAAAATACTGTTTTCTATCTTATTTAGTAGGTGAGTTCCCTAAATCTTTTGTTGCTTCTCTTCATGAGGAGTTTCACCTTGACTCTGCTTGACAGTGCCTTGCATAGTCAGGATAATTATTTTTCCAGTAGTGTTTGGCAGTAAGTGTCTCTCTGGTGATTTTGAGGATGTTCTTCCAGTAACAAGAAACTTATTTTTAAAGGGAAAATATGATTATGAAATAATGAAAATATGTGAAGAGTCTGAGAGAGAGATAAAATTCAAATGGAAGAAAACAAGAAATAAAAGAATTGGTCCCTTTTGGATCTTAAGCTCTTGCTTTGCTTTTAAACTTTCTTTTTAAATCAAGATGCTACCAGAAATCCAGACTTTTTCAACCGCCTAAAATATTAAAACCAAAAATAACAAGTACTTGATTTTGCATCAAAAATTTTATATGTTTTACTAAAAATACTGATTTCAGTGAGTGGGCACTGCCTGCTGAGAAGAAATTAATTAGGGAAAGATTTGAGTTTTTGTCATAATTTACTTTAATGAAAATGTTATCCTCAGCGTAAAATACTTTTTCTTTCAACTGTGGAACCCGTTTTAGTGAGTGCATTTCCTTCTCATCATCCCAGGGACATTAATCTTTGTAACCACATCCAAAGCACAGCAGGAGAAGGTGGGTGGACTTGCCGGGGTGGGCAGCAGGAGTGGGACAAGGTGCTTGGAGTGCTCTGGTGTCCTTCTGCTGGGCACAGAAAGGCATCCACTGTCCCACGATGTTCACCCAAAGTGAACCTGGGCTCGTGGTCAGTTTGGGGTCCTTATTCATTGTCTGAGAGGTGTTGCCATGGGGGCAGGGGAGGGAAGTTGAAAAAAGTTGGTTTTATTCTGTCCGTGTGAAAACAGATTTTAAAGAAACTTCCAAGCAGAAGCTCACTCTCTGAAACATACGGAGTTTTTCAAGCAGAGTAATTTATTAACCTCTGTTCAAGTACATAGAGGGCCACTGAAATACTGTTTTCAAGTTTGATACAAAATAAGAGAAAAGCATATTTCTGAAAGTAAAGTTACTGCTTTGGAGTCTCTGCTTCCCATTGCATATTTTTACCCTCCCAAGCAGAGTGGTTCAGGTATCCCCAAGACAGAAACAATGAGAAGGAAAGTGATTTAAGCAGCAAGCCAAAACTTGTCCACGTGAAACCAGGAAGGCATTCCTGAGCTGCAGCCCACCGTGTCAAACTGGTCAAAACCTTTTGACTGACTTGTGGCCCAGGACATGCCATTACACCTCTCTTGTGTTTGGTCTCCACTCTGGGCCCGGCAGGAGCCAAATCCTGCTCTGTCTCCCTGATCTTTTGGATGAGCATTGGTGGTTCAGCTGTTGTAGTGAGGGAGGTTTCTATGCAGTGCAGGTAGTTGGCCAAGGGGGTGCCAAACCAAGTAAATATTCATCCATCTCCTAACAGGGCTTAGCCAATGAGCACAGCTCCCTTTTACACAATCTTCCCTCTCTTTTGCTTCCTGTTTTCTAGTTGCTGCCTTGGAATACGGCTTGATTTTCTGGCAGTGTTTTAAAATCTGTAGCATTATGAATGGTAATGGGCAGTGGCTTAAAGCACAGAAAGTTCAAAAGCAGAGTTCATCAGCACAGTAGAGTAAAGCCCAGGTCTCTGAACACACGGCCAACCCTGCCAAATAACCTTTCAGAAATTGGCTGATTTAAAACCTAGCTTGGGCCAGGATTTGCTCTGGTCCATCAGACATTCATTACTTCTGCTCTTGAGTTGCATGATGTCCTTATCTTTATGGGGAAAATGGCTCAAATCATTGGGAGCTGCTTGAAATGATTGGTGACATGACAGAGCCTCTTATTTACTTCTAGAATAACCATAAACATTGCATGAATGCAGTGACATGCCCTGTGCCTGCTGCTGGTTATTGCCTGGAGCCAGGCACTTGGCTGTGCACTTGGGAGGTGGCTCCCTGACATCACACTGGGACTGGTCTTGCAGAGAGAGCTGCTGGCGTGCAGCAGTGACTGCATCCTCTGTGTTAATCTGGGAGCTCTGGAGCCTAAATAATTAGCAGCACTCAGTCTGAAATTGGACAAGATGCAAAGTCCTAACCAGATGTGTCAGAAGTTTATTATTTAGAATTCTTTATTATACGATATGACACTAAATTGCTGTTCAAAAGATTTCATTGTGAGAGGGGAGAGCAGTGTGGAAGCTCCACTGAGGTCCATGTGTGCCATGTCCTTGTGCAGTGCTGCCCAGGCCAAAAGGCTACAGGAGATGATGTATGGACCGCCTCTCACCCAGGGGTCCAAAACTTCTTCCTAGACCAGATCAAGGGGACAACTTTCACTGCTGTCTGGCCCACCTACTTCCCTAGGGATGCAAAATGGCCATGGTAGGGGACGCAAGGCTCCTGCTCATGCAGAACTGTCCCATACCACTGCTCATGGCTGTCAGGTACATCATTAGACTAGTTCAGGGGTGCCTGCCTGAAACAGGACGTGTGATCTGCCTTCCCTGCCGCCCTTGGTGTACAATTTACTTGTCTGCCAAAGACCAAATAAATAAAAAGTTTCCTTGTTACTTGCAGTGGACCATGTCAGCATGAATTAAATTGCTACTTTGGTTCATTTCTCAGCACCGTGTTTGTTCACACCCTTTCTCTCTCACCTCTTTGTGTGGTAAAATGCCAAAATTACTGGTTCGAGGCAGATGTGGTGCTGAGGTGAGTGACAGCAACAGGCCAAGAGGCTGCTTGGGGCTGTGCTGCAAATGCTCATGATGTCTTCCTTTCCCGGGGGATGTAGAGTGATCCAGCCCCTTTCTAGTGCTCTCAGTGGCCAGATACCAGAACTGAACAAACACTCCAGGGCAGATATGCAGGACTGCGTAGGGCGCTGTTCATATATTTATTTAAATGGGAATTAAATGCATGTATAGCTTCCAACCTTGCTTGTGCTCTCCCATTAGGGAGATGTAATTGGTAACATAGGCTTTGCTAAATGTTGCAAGGGGTTTTCAGGATTAGGTCCTTAAATTTCACTGTGCCAATCAAGCAGGCAAATATGAAATTATATTCTCTCATTCTGGTGAGTTGTGTGGAAATGAGTCCCTCATACCTGGATTTGCAGTGTTGGGAGGCATCACATCTCAGTAGTTATCGTAGGAGCTCCTCACCCCCTGCCTGGATGAAGAGATGCTGCATGGTTCAGCTCTGCTGCCTGCCACTCAGCACCATGCCAAGGAGGGAGGGAGAAGCCCCAGATGACATTTCCATCTCTAAAATTGTCCTTCCTGTTGTCATCTCTTTTAGTTGGTGCCAAGCAAAAAGCCAGTAAGTTGTTGTTCAAGCAGCCTTCTTTTCCCTCTCCAGCAGCATGAAATGCCATGTCTCCTAAGAACCATCCAGTTCCAAGCAAAGTGCTGTTGGTCAGGCACTGAAGAGCATGTCTCTAAGGTCTAAAGGGTTATTTTCTGCCCTTTGGTGTGTAGAAATGTGCAGGAGGTGAATCCGAAGGGTTAAAGACATGTTTTTTGGGGGGGGTTGGAAGGATTTAGGATGAGACTTCCCCTCCATGTGAAAGGGTGGTCATACATAGATGATGCAGAAGCTGTTTCTGGTGCAAACGTAATTTCCTCTCAAAGATGCATTCAGGTTGATACCAATGGCTGGACACACAGGGGGATTCACAAAACATGCTTGTGAGAAAACAAAGCCTCATCAGCCTGAAAACTGAACCCAGGGTGCCGAGGTTCTGCTGGAATATAACCTTGCAGTCTGTTCAAAAGCAATTTAAAACCAAAATAAAATCAAGTATTTGCTACCAAGGGTCTGATGCAAGAAAACCTTTTACTAGCTTCACAAGAGGAAGAGTGGCTTCTGTCATCATCCTTTTCTCCACTAAAGTCTCTCCACTGTCTGCAGCTTTGCTGTTTCCTTCCCCTCATCCGCAGCTCTCCCCTCCTTGCAGTCCCATAGGGATTTGAACATCCTCTCTGTGTGCTGGGATATCCCTGACTCTGCTCTGCTCTTTGCATTTGAAAGTATGATGCCTTACTCAATAAAACCAGGTCAAAAGGATCAGTGCTGAGACCTCACCTTTACCGTGTATGAATGAAGCTGATCCGCGGTACTTTGGATGGTTTATTATCCCAACATAGGTGAAATTATTATTAAAGTAATCATAAGGCACAAAGGAGCTCTGGCTAACGAGGGGCACTGAGGCTGCTGAAGCAACTGAGCTGAGCTTGTCCCTCCTCATCCCTGCACTGGCTTTAGCCAAACTTTGGTATTTCCAGGGACAGCTGTCTTCACCCATTCCCTCTTCTGTCATCATTATCCTGGATCCAGTCCCCTTTACTTTAAAAATTTGCCACTGAGAAATTGAACCAAGGCTTTTCCTGATCTCCTTAATGTAAAATATCTAAAAATAGACCACAGTCTATTCCTATCTATAATAGGAACAGTTTTACACTTGAAGAGCAAAATCGTGCAAAAATGTTTTAATGCAGATTTGGATCCTAATTATTTTTTCTCACTAGCAGGCATAGTCTTGCTACAGTGGGAACAAGTCCATAACGCTCAAGGTTTATTCACTTAGAACTTGATGTTTTCCTTCCTCTCTTCACTGAGAGAGCAGAGAATCGAAGTATTAAACACCATCCCAAAAGTCCCAGGGTCAAATCCCCCATTAATTCTGCACCCTTTGTTACACCAGGAAATGCCAGCTGGTTCAGCTGGTTCAGCTGGATGGCCTCAGGTTAGTACAATGAGTCAAAAGATCGAAATTTCTAAAAAGTCAAGGATCCTTAACTGAAAAAATACAAGATAAATGCTGTAGTTAAAATACTAAAATATAGTTAAAATAAATGTGTTTCAGAGCACTCATTAGATCAGGATCATGTGATCAGATTATTTTAGAGCTGGCTAAAGCCCACAGAAACGTAGACAGTGTTGTCAAAGGATCTTGTGTTCGTGGCAGGGATTTATCCAGGCTGTCCTGCCTAAGCTGCTGTCACTCACATCTTCTTTCCTAGAGAACGGTGCAGTGCATGCGCTGTGCCAGCAAGGGCTCCTCAGCTGGGAACGGACTGAGGGGCAGTTTGAGTCCAAGGGGGTGAGTTGGGTCTGAGTGTGTTTGTGGGTGTGAGCCTGCCTGTGTCGATTCTCCCCACCTACAGGTTGGTACAAGAGAGCTAATCCCTCCTAACACCTGCGTGCTTTTAGCACCCTGGTAGGGCTAACAGGGTGGACAGCAGGGTATTCTTCAAATCCCACATGGCAAAGCATGCAAAAGCCATTCCAGGACATATACTGAAGGATTTCTGAATGTTGGCAGTTCTGCCTGTAAGTGTTACAGAAATATCCAAAGTATTGGGCTGCATGCTCGCCAGGGAGAACTTGTGGTAACCATCATGCTTATTCTGTGGCTCCCAGGAAGCAGAGATGAGAGCTGGCAGGGGCTGGTGATTGACACATTGCGGCGGTGCAGATTAACGCACTGTGCTAGCTCTTGGCTGTCAAGTGCTTTTGTAGCCTCAGTTCTTTATTTTCCATGGACAGATGTCCAAATGATGGCCCTGATGGAGAGGCCCTGCAGTGGAGGCCTTAGCAGTCCTTCTCTTCCACCACGTGCTTCATTCACCCCTTGGGTCTGGAGTTGCTTGGACTGGGAGCTCGGGCAGGTGCGACTGCCCCAGCCTTGTGCAGCCCTGTGCTGGGATGGCAACATGGGTCCATCTGGGTGCTTTATCACAGCTACTTGTCTTTATCTGTTAGTATAGCCAAGGGAGGCTAAAGAAGAAGCTGTTCTTCTTTCCATAATGCTATTTTGAGAGCCACACAGTGGCTGCAATGCCTGCAATGAGAGGACGAGAGGAAATGGCCTTAAGCTGAGACAGAGGAGGGTCAGATTAGGTATTAGAAAAAAAAAATTAAGGGTGCTCAGGCATTGCAGTAGGTTACTGAAGAAAGTCATGGAGTCAGTATCCCTGGAGGTGTTTAAGAGTCATCTGGATTTGGCACTGGACGATGTGGTTTAGTGTTTTAGAGGTTCCAGTAGTAGTGCTGGGTTGATGGCTGGACCGGATAATCTTGAACATCTCTTTCAACTATGATGATTTTATGATTCTATGATAGGCCCTGGAGAAAAGGAGAGTATAGAGACAAGGGCTTGGGAAATGCCTCTGCCCTCTCAGCTTGGTGATGGCCTTGTCTAGAGAAACGTGAGAAGTTTTCTACGAGGAATTTTGTCCTCTCCTCCCGTGGGATGCTCCACATGATGGGCACATCTGCCCCTCTCTTCAAGGTGATGATGTTTAGCTGCTGCTCCTGATGTAGAAGAAAAGACACATGTCGAGAGTTCCTCCATCCCAGAGGTACCTGGAGTGCCAAGGCCTCCCTCATGCTTTCCCTATGAATAAGTAAAAACCTGTGCTCTTTTGACCCCCATACAGGATGTCTGAATTCAGTAAATAAACCATGTGCAGCCCCAGACAATTCAATTATAGACTGTCACTTGGATTTAAATCACAAGTGTGTACTTATAGTCAATGCCCTTTGATGTTGTGGCCATTTCAGACTTCTTCCCACCTTATTTTCCTCTTTGAACAGCTAAAATGAAAATATTAGGCAAGGCTTAAATAAGCTAAAGCTTGTCAGGAAATCTGAGAGTGTATACTGCTATTTCAGAGACAAGCCAAAAGCTGTATGCGTATAATACACATTGTCAGTTATTAGGCCGTCCTCGAACAAGAAAAAATGTGTCATCTGCTTTGTAACAAAAATGTAGAAGAAATTGTGCTCTGCTCCTGAAATTCTCTGTATTAGGATAGTAATGTTTTACAGTGGTTGACATTAAGGCAGATGATACTGACTCCACTTGATTAACTTATTGCAAGTATTTTGATTTCTCAGAGAAACACCAGCAAAGGTATTGGCAAAAGCAGGGTTAGTATGAAAGTGAAAATGTGACAAAGTTCATTGATAACATTCTGTGTACTGCTTACTAGATGGTTAAGGCACACTGAGGAAAAACCGTACTAAAATCTGAAAGTTTAAATGTCTAAAGCTAAATCAGCTTAAAATTATTTTCATGGAGAGTGGGGATGGAAAAAGGGTAACAGTGAGAAAGGGTAAGGATAGTCCTGTGTTGATTGACACGGTTTGGAGTGGATGCCCAGACTTGACCCACACAACACTTAATCAGAAGTCTTAATTTAAACATTTCAAAATAGATTCTATAAAATTTGCTGTAAGCACTACAGTAACTCACTGTTACGCCTAAATTACTTAGGAATTTAACATACCTAAGAGCCTGAGATAGCGACATTCATAGTGTATCTGCTGTAGCGTATTTCCATTCTCATGCACACAGTGCTCAAGGAGTATGTACAGAGTATACACCTGTGAAAAATTCCCCCCGAGTTCAGTGAAGTACTCACATCAAATGCCTTTGTATCTTCTTAGCAGAAAGAGTGTTGAGCCTTGAGGAGTGGGGGTGTCAGCCCAAGCTTCATTTCTGGCTTTTGGCAGTGGTTCTCCAGGTATAGTTATCCTGAGAGTTCATTAACTCTGAGAGAAGTCCCACTCAGAGGGAGGTGCTGGTCACAGCCCCTGTGGTCCAGGAGAGCTCAAAGGGTCTCTCACTTAGGGCTGCTGTTCATAGGATCACAAGAGAAATTGGCTTTAGTCAGTAATTTTACAAAGTGGCTGCAATTTGGGTCTCTAACTTTGAAAGTTTGATAACAAAAATGTTATTCCACTTGGACTGTTACTCAGGCAGCAAAAATAAGTTTCCACAGCTCTTTATTAAAAACTAGGAGCTTGTTAGAGAGTACTTGCTCTTGGGAGCAGACAGTGTTTCTGATAAGGTCAAGTGGAGCTCAGCTTAGGTGCTGTTCATCAAGGTCAAAGCCTAGAAAGCATTTCTGAGATCACAGGAGTGGGAGGAAGGATACACCATCACATAGCTTAAGATGGCACTAAAATAGGATCTGGTGATGACCAGCCTTTTTAAAGTTTTGCAACCTTTGCATGTTTGGTTGGTGGTAGATGAGTCTGTAGATTATTAATAACTAAGCAGAGAAATGTCTGAATACAGTTTTGAAGTGGTACATTATAGCCAAGTATGTAAGTATGTACAGCTTAAAGGCCAAGAAAGCTTCAAAGTGGGCCAAAGGAGGCAGTCTCCTGTTATTCAAGGCTTCAAAGGCCTTCAGCCACAGGCTGAAGATGGAAGAAGGCTCAGGAGCAACATGAGTAGCAAAGATTCTCATTCTCAGGTATTTAATGAAATCAATTTATCCATGTAATGAAGTTGATCAATGTTACATCAGGGGATGCGATTGCGCTCACGTCCATTAACAGCCACATTGATTCACAAGGCAGCTGGTGGGAGCACAGAGCTCCCCGTGGCTCGTGGGCTGTGCTGTGTGACAGTCAGCGTGCCATCGTTGGGTCAGCAGGAGCTCCAGCAGGCAGGGCTGCAGGGCAAAGGCTGGCAATAATTCAGAGGAGATTTTTGTGATTTGTTTGTACAATCGCAGGAGCTTTGTTGTCAGACCTGAGTGGTTGTAGGTAGCTCTGACCACTGCAGTCAACAAATAAATAGCTGCACTGCATAATTCTCTGATTTGGATATGAGCAAAAATAAATTAATTGGAGAGCTTTCTGAAGGAATAATCGGCTGTGTCAAGCCATGCAGACAGTCCTCCTGACATAATGGGCCACAATAGGAAATTCAAATAGTTCACCTCACTGCCAAAGTGTCCCCTTGTGCTCCTGACCCTGTACTCTGTGCATTTGCTTTCTGCAGGCTTCACCTGCAGCTGTGAAGGAAATGACTACAAATAGGAATTAAAACTAGTTTCAAACCGTTATTGCTTCTTAGTCCCTGCCACTTGTGTTCCATCTGCTTTTCCCCATAGCCTTCCTTCTCCTGCAGGTGTTGGGAGGGGGTTCCTTTGCTTCTCTTAAAAGGTCTGTGTCCTTGCCAGCTGACATCTGTAGGCAGCCTCCTCCAGCCTCTGGCTGTGGTCAGTACTAGTATGTGAGGAAGGCCTTACAGTCCCTAAAGGTGACTATAAAATAGTTCCACCAAAGTTTAGCTTTCCCCGCACCTCCAGTCCAAGGTGCACCACAGACTTAATTTAAGCATCACTCACTCATTTTATGTGAAATATAATGTAGCCATGATAGTCATGTTATTTATTGTTAATCCTTTCTTTGATCCTCCAGAAGTTCCTGGCCTGAATTTTATTTAGAGACAGTTAGTTCCATGTCTTAGTTATAAACTATGGACTGGGGAAAAAGAAATAATAGTGCCTTAAATCCATTCTTTCTTTTTTTTTTTTTTTCCTTTTTTTTAAATTGGCTGTTCTTATTGTACAACTTAAAAATATGAGAATGTCAAGTGTTTCTGCTTTGTACTTCTTGTTGTTCTGCATTCCACATCAGAATTTGCTCTCTTTTATCCTCAAACACCTAGTTTTGTTTTGGGAAACTGTTTCTGCTCTTTCTCATTAGCCATACTTGGACCCAGACCAGATTCTATTGTGGAAGTATTCGTGACTGCCTGAGTAGTGCCATTCATAACCTACCACTAAAGTCTAAGAGTCCTTTTCTCTTCCTTCATCCCATTGCTTTCATATTTTTCTTGCCTTTCTACAGTTGCTGTACATCTTGCTATACATCTAGCCACCTGCAGTCAGTCACTTTGCAGGTTGTCCTCTCTTACAGGTCACTGCATGCTCAAAGTAAACACTTTAAAAATTAAATACAAGGAAGTGGGGGCAGGTAGGGCTCTTCTGCCTCCTTATGTACTTGCCTTAAATATTGCTGCTAAAAGTAAGTGGAGAAAAATGTGAAAAGTGTAGTTTGAAAACTGATATTGTGCCCCAAGAGAGGTGTTGTTCTTCTCCAGCTTTACTGGTCTTCCAGCCTAATTCACCCACTCCCAGAAAAGCTGTCTGCACTGACTCCTTTTCTCTAATTAAGAAGAATGCAGCCAGCAGTCTCCATTCATGCTGAGACCATCCTACTCGGCTGTCAAACCCCATGGTAGTTGCCATGCCCCCTGCAGCCCCAGCCCCTTTCCCAGGGGCTAAGCACTGCCACTGATGGATTCCTGATACTCTGGAGCCTGCAGCCACCGGCATTGCTTGATTTATGGAGCCTGCTGAGAGCACATAGGCCTGGTGGCATGAAAACAGGCTTGGGTGCATCTCAACAGCCCGGGGTTTGCAGTGTTGGGGGATGTGCCTGCTGTTCTAGCTCAGCCACTGATCTGTTGTGTGACGGGGGAAGTCCCGGATTTTTTGATGAATTACACATATAGTTAGAGTGCCTTTCAGTAGAGGAGCTGTCCCTTAGGTACACCTAGAAGAACTGTAGCTTGGTCTTGCTTGACTGTGGTGCAACTGAAATGGTATGAACTGTAATTAAAATACCAAGTTGCTTGTCAAGCAAAAATCCCTGCAATGGTGAATGATACGATCTCTCCAGTAGCTGGCAGAATTGAAACCAGCTGTTGGAACTTGTACCCACACAGCCCCTGAGTTTGCAGGGGGAGGAAAAAGAAACAAGGTATCAGCCTTTTCCTCTAGACTCGCTTTGCACAAGTACTGCCAGTTAGAATTTGAGATTTCTCAGCCAAGGTGCTTCCTGCGGAGGGAGGAGCGTGGCTGATGGGGGCGTGGATGTAATTCGCAGTAACAAATGAGCTGTGGCATTGCTGGGGCTGAGAAGAGTTTTACCAGTGCTGATGGTGGATTATTTGTGTATTTAGGTTCTGTTGCAAGTTAAACAGACATGGAAGCCTCTCAGGATATTCATGTTTCTAAACTAGGTGTAGTAGTTATGTAGCAAATGTATTAACCACAGATTTGCACCAAACATGCAAAAACAAATTAGAAATAGGGAAATACAAACACATTTTCTCATTAGGGGATATAAGTATGTGCTGACTGTAGTACAAATATAATTTTTATTCCATTTGTGTAACCTTTGGTATTTTAATGAAGTCCTGTTCCTGTGTACAGCGTATGGTTCACTGTCAGATAATTTAACACTAAGAAAATCTGTCTTGAATAAATTAGAATATATTTGCAAATTAATTGGTTAATTAGATTTTAGACATCTCTGGAGGACAGGAGAGAAACAGATGTGTGCAAAAGCCACACAGATAGTTTGTGGATGAGTGTTTCTTGTAGGGTTTTATCACTCAGTTTTGTGAAAAACTGCCTTTCACAAGTGCCGAAGATTAAAAAACTCTCGGCTTCAAATGGAGAACATTAAACTCCAGTTTCCGTGGTGCTGCTGATTTTTTCTGGGGCATAGGCAGAGCCATTTGGACCTGTTTGCTGGATGACTGCACTCAGAATATGCAAGGTACCTCTTGAGCTGCTTTTTTTCCTAGGAGTATCCGTGAAGCCGTCTGGAAATCCTCTGAACTAAACACTGGCAGATCAGCAGAGAGATGCCAGCTGGCATCGTGGTGAAGTCAGGCAACTCATAAGAAGAAGCAGGTCTAAGATGGAGCCCAGGATTTAGAAGAACAGTCACCGAAGAAGAAAAACTGACAGGGCAGGTTTTTTTCTCAGCTACATCGGTGTAAATCCAGAGCAACTCCACTGAGATTCACACCAGAGTAACTGAGAGCAGAATCTGGCCAACATCATCCACCTGACCTCAGGAGAGGGCTCGGATGGAGAATAATTACTTTACCTTCCTCTTACAAGCCTTTTGCACCTGATTTTCAGAGAGGCGCTAATTCAGTTTTACTCAATTTGGGGACAGACATAGTACAGTCACATGGTAACCGCTGATTTATTTTTACTGATTGGTGAAAGTAGAGATTCTGCTTTAAAAATATATGCTTGTTTATTCATTATTAACTTAGACCACTTCAAAAATAAATTCTGAGTAAATCTTCTTTGGAAACTGAGGAAATTCAAATTTTAAGGGCTTGAGTTGGTCCAGAAGCTGAGTAGGAGAGGATTTTCAGCTTAAAAGCAGTTCAGCAGCTCCCTGCAATCTGGGCTGATCCTAAGAGCAGCAGAGGTGGATAGCTGGTGCTGCTTGCATCCACTTTTCAGCTCAGCTGAAATAGTACTGCAGTCGAAGCCCAGACCAGAGGACATTGATTAGTCCCTCTTGGAAGACAGCCAGTGATCACATTACTTTGCTTTTTGCAGTTTTATCTCCAGGATCCCGGTTTTGGGTGTGTTCAGAACCATTTGGCAAAAACCTCATGGTTAAGAGCAATATTTGCAGTGTGCAGTAAGACAAACAAGAGGCCGTTTGCGTGCGTCATCGATCATTTTACAAACAGTCCTCGGGCTACGCACAGAACTCGCCCGGTGCTGGCTGCTTGGGGTCGCAATACAGACGTCAGAGGCAGAAGCACTTTTCCTGCTGGGGTAACCTCTGTTAGGCACCAAGACCCTGATGCTGCTGGGAAGAACCTTCAAGTCATGTTCTTTCTTTGACCTTGGTGTGTTTATCTAAGCAGCAGACAGAGCAAAGTAAAAGCCTTGTTGCTGTCAATTTGTGAAAACTGCAGCCAGGTTTTTCAAACTGCAGAGGCTGAAGCCCCAGGGCTGAGGTTGCAGGGGATGCCCACAGCTGCACCATGGCTCTGTGCAGGAGGCACCAAAGGAGGCTCTGGGACTACTGCACACAGGCACCGTGTGTCCTTGGCCTGGGACTGCTGTCAGCAGCCACATGCCGTCAGGAACAGAGCACAGCTTTTAACAGGGTTGTTGTAGAGTGGGATGTGCAAAAACCTGGCCGTGGTGACCTTGATGCACTAATTTATGAGAGCATCTGGGCTGGCCCCTGAGGGCAGCGTGACTGCAGTGTGCGGGTGAGAACCTCGTGTGGCTGGATCGCGCCAGCAGGCTGCTGTCCTGTCCTGTGGAACCCAGCCACTGCCAGGTCCCAGGCAGCCCGCAGGGATGTCTCTGCTGGGCACTTTCAGTCCTGGTTAACCCCAGAGCCCAGCTCTCCTTTGGCAGGCAGGGAGCTCCTGTTCTTATGCAGCGTCTGGCTGTCTCCTGGGCCTGCTCTCTTCTGGCCTTGGCGCTTCTGACCAAGACAGGATGGGACAGGTACCTGCTTTCAGTGGGATCTGGTTTGTATCACTGGGAAAGCAGCACTACAGCACCATCCATGCCTAGGGTGCTGTGGAGCAGTGTGTCTGTCCTCCAGCCCAGCCAGAGCTGCCCTTCCCTTCACGTGTAGCATGTGCAGAGTAGTTACGTTCCTGCAAATACGCATTAAGACCTGAGCCTAAGAGACTGCTGGTTTGCAGCTGTGATGAGAATAAACAGCTACAGAAGATGCCCATGGACATTTCCCTGCAGCTTTCATCTGAATGCACAAACAGTGTGCTGCTTCCTTGGGCAAAATGTGTTTGCACATTTGTCAGGAGTTTGGGGGTTGAAGAGAGACCCCAAAATTACCAGCTACCATAAAATTCACAGAGTAATGGGTTAATATCATCTGCCATAACTTCTCTGTGAGGCTTTTGTCAAATCTCTGATTCAAGCAGTGTATTCTGAGGATTTTGGCATTAGTGGCAGCACTGGGACAGACAGTAAGGTTGTGTGTGTTACTTTAAAGGCTTAATTTTTCCAGATTCCTCACAAAACTGGAGCTGAAAGCTCACTCATGAATTTCTTGGGGAATCTGCTGAGGCAGCAATTACGTTATCTTTCAAAACTCCATGGAAAAGGTCACCACAGAACCATGCCAAATCTATCAGGCTGAAGGACATGGGGCTGAGAGGCTGCTTTCTGTGCCAGCTGAGAGCTGGGAGACACCTGTGAAACCACAGCCCGCTCAAGATGCCATGGTGTGGGCAAAACGCAAACTGCACATCTCCTTGCGTGGTCAGGTTTTTGCCAGAAATGTATTTATTCAACAGAGCGAGCAAGCCCAAAGCAGAGGAAGGTATAAACCAAAAACACTGTTTGAGAGGTGTGACTGCCACGCTCAGACCTTCCTCCCCTCTGGACACGAACTAACCTGGGGGATGATAAAACAAGCAAGGAGCTGCCTTCAAATTTATTTCTCATTCTTTCTCCATTTCTGCAAACCTCCCACAGCAGAATATTAATTTGTGATGAGAAACTAGTTTTAAACAGGATGTCTCAGTGCAACAGATAATAAACACTGATGTTCTCAACTAAATTACAAAGGTCTTGGTAAGTTTTGTGTGAGAACTGGCTGCATTACTAGGCAGAGATAATAAATCTTTGAAAGGCAGAGGGAGGAGAAAATATTCCACATAGGGAAAATGTGATTGTGTTAATGACTTCGCTAATCCGGGAGCTTCCAGTTTTATCCATTCATGCTTCCAGCATCCGCAGATGAACTCGGGAAGGCTTCAGTAATCCATTAAAACAAGATCATTTTAAAAGTTTCATCTAGGCATAATAATTTATTGGTTTGGGGTTTCCCCCCTTCTTCTCTGGTAATTTATGAATGCATCTCTTAAGTTTGCCTAAATGATACTCAACCTTGATGCTTTATTTGGGATGATCATCCTTGTCAAAAAGTCTTGTGGAGTATGTTATAGGAATTAAACCAGTTGAGATCTGTAGAAATACAATATTGGTCTCAGTTCAACAACAAAAAAGATACAGTTGTAACTGTCTGTCCATCCGATGAATCGTTCTTGAGTCAGTTGAATGTGTTGGTCTGAAGCAGAGAAATCCTGAAGGTTACTGTTATATTATTATGAGGTGTAGGCTGTTATTTAGTCTTACAGAATTTGTTGTACCTCCAGTAAAGCAATCTAAGTAGTTCCTGGGCTGCTTATCAGAAGATACCCCCAGGCATTTCAGTACTAATGTAATTGGATGAAGTTTACGTGATGGAATATTGGAGGTGGAGGTTTTTTGCTCAGGACTGTGAAAAAGCACCAGATACTACAGCTTTTACAGAAAATGGAAGGCCAGATGGGCCGGGAGATTACTGTGTCTGATCTCCCGCGCAGCCCATTCTGTGTCACCCGCTTTACCCCGTGCTGCATCCAGTAAAGCAGGATGTCAGGGTGTCCTCTGGCTAAGCACTTCCTTCTGATCTCAGGAGATCACTTAATGGAGGAGCCACCATCTCTCCTGGCAGTTTGGTTCAGTGCTCAAAATACCTTCAGTGCCGGGCATTACTACGGATTTCTATTGATGTTTGTTTCTCTTTTAACTTCCACCTCTTGATTCTTGTTATGCCCGTTTTCAGCAGGTTGAAGAACTCTTGCTTGCTTTTATTTTTCTCCCTGTAGAGCCACTTATATGCTGTAATCAAGCCACTTCTTCCTCTTCTCACTGATAAGCTGAACAAGCTGAGGTCTTTCAGTCTCTCTCAGAAGGGTATTTACTACAGACCTTTAGATAACTTCTCTGTCCCTTTTCTCTGTCTTCAATTATTCACTATCTTTGTAAAATGTGGAGATGTTAGCACAGCGTATATTCTAGTGTCTGCCTCACTGACTCCAGGTACAAAGGGACATTTTTTTCTCTGTGTGTACATGGTTGATGTGTCTAAGGATTCATTTGCTTCTCTGTAACAGCCTTGAGCTGCTTGTCCACAATGGCCCTCTAATCCTTTATGGAATTGTTCCTTTCTGAGAGGAAAAGTCCTGTTTCAGATGCAAAACATTATATTTTGGTTTACTGCATTTTATAGTCTCTTAAACTGCATGTAAAAGATAACTGTGCTACATGAGGATGCTACAGAACCCTGCTCCACGTTTGCACCTTTTTAGCCTCTAATGTTGGCAAAAATTGCTGACACATCTAACGCATGATCTGAGGCACTGCTGTAGGAAAATGCCTGTATCACAGCCCATCTGGAGTCTGAGAAGGGCAGCTGGGGGAGAACAGCTGCTCGGAAGTTTGTAGGGAGAGCTCGAGGTCTTGTTTATACCCCTTGGGGACACAACACACAAAACCCAGACTCAGCTGGGATCTGTGCAGCCTGTTCTCCCACTAGCACAGGGGGCTGCACTTACGGTTTTTGAGAGGTAGGAAGTTGAAGTTACTCTGATAGAGAAGCCTCTTTCACAGATGTCTTTTCACCTGCTCTGTGCTTACCCCTGGAATTTCAAAAATAATATTAAATATTTTAAAAATAATATCAGCATTAAGACGCCTGTATAAAAAAAGCAGTGCAGTTGCATGTTGCACTGCCTCATTGTATGGCCTCTCTTACAGTCAACACTTTTCCCATCCATCTGTTGGCTGTTAGCGTTTGGCTGAGGAGCTGTTGTTCCTCTGACTAATCTCATCACTGCTGGCATCCTCTCATAAACCCTTTTGTCTGGACAGTCATGTTTTCCTTGGCAATCTGCAAAGCACACCAGATCACAGGTCCCTCTGAGCACTTGCATGCTGATGCCTTTCCCTTCCCATTTGTCCTTGCACCTTCATGGCTAGAGAAAATGTAAAGGCAGGGCAGGAGCAGGGAAAGAGCAAAGGGCTTTTTTTGGCAGGCAGTGTCATTCTGACCCTGTACACTTCCCTGTGGGGCTGGAGGAGGTGTCTGCCAGTGTTCCAGGGATGGGGCTGCTAGAGCTGCTCCCAGGTGTAAGTGTGGTATAGGTGTGCTTCGGCTACTGGCACCAGAGCAGAGCTGCAAATACATTTAGGAGTTCCCTGTTCTCCTACAGCTCATGTGAAGTGTTTCAGTATGGGACAGATCCCAGGAGAAAGTGCCAACACACGCCTAACCTGATCTGTGCTTCTCATTAGGGTTCTGGCTACAAAACCTACCAGCTTTAGATTTCCTTGCTAAGGTATAAAATTCCTCACGGTTTGTTTGGAGTAGAGATGCCTCTCTGCAAAAGAGGGAGTCCTTTCAAGTCTGCACAAACTAGTAAGTAATTCTGAGACAACTGAATTTGTTGGTTTCTTTAAAGAAACATAATTATTTTAAAATGACAAACTGTTCCTTTTGTTGATAAATGTTTTATGTATTTGCTGCTATGCCTGAATAGTTTGTGTAAATAATTTATTAGCTTGCAAACAGACGTAGCACGTTCAGACAAACACTGCCCAGCGGGGCAGGAATGCTAAAAAGGGGAAACAGGATTGTGAGCAGTGCTGAGCATCAAGAGCAAGAGTGGGCATCAGTAGGGACAGAGAAACACCATCTGCAGCTCATAGGCTGAGACCCAACATAGCTGAGATGCCTGACACTCACTGTGGCGAGGCACTGGAGGTACAGATGTGAGCAGTCAGGCAATCACCATCAGCAGGTATGTCTGTGGGACACTTAGGAGCAAAGTGACAGTGGTGCTCAGAGCTATGAAATGGTCTGGTTTAGACAGTGGCATTTAATATTTTCAGACTGATTTTCTTGCTTTGCATGCTTAAGAAGAGCTATCCTTCTGTTTGCTCTGGTTGGTTATTTCTCTAACTTTGTTCTCAGAATGTGCCTTGTGTTTTGAAAAAGTGATTTTGCAAAACATCATATGTGAGGTTTGTGTCAGGGCAGGGTCAGGCAGGAGGAAAAGGCTAAGCACATGCATCAATGGTTTCCAGATCAAAGTCCTTTGTAAATAGTCTGGAAGTGTGTGCATATAAGTATGCATGGATGCAAACATGCTTCTGGGGTTTTTCAGAAAGCAGTTTTGCCTAAAAGTCCTTTTTGTCACAATGGGGACTTAGAGAACCATAGGAAGGTTTGGGTTGGATCTTAAAATATCATTTAGTCCAATCCCCTGCTGTGGACAGGCCATCTTTCAATAGATCAGATTGCTCAAAACCCCAGCCAGTCTGACCTTGAACACTTCCATTTACGGGGTATCCTGAACTTCCCTGGGCAATCTATTCAGTGTCTCAGCACTCTCAAACTGAAAAATTTCTTCCTTGTATTCAGTCTAAACTTAGCTTCTTTCAGTTTGAAACTATTATCCTATGTACCTTTGGAAAAGGATAAAACTCTTTCCAGCCCTATTGAATGTAGTATAGACACCCTGCTCTGGTTCAACATCAACTGAAGACCACTGGAGTTGCCTCAGCACCACTGTGGAAGATAAGAAACACCTAATAAAAGCCATCTGCAGTTTCTAAATGACGCTTAATGGCATGTAATTCACTCTGGCTGAGGAGGAGAGGAGAGTGGCTCCAAAAAGCCACATGATGCAGAAATGAAGAGGACCAATGCACTAGTTATAGATGCCTTTTTTGCTGAGAAAAACAAATAAGGGAAAACTTGGATTTTACTGTAGTCAGCAGAAGTGAGCAAGCACAGAGAAGGAGCAGATCTGCAGAGTGACTGATTCCATTTTACCTGGGCACTCAGTGAAGCACAATCCTGGTTCTCAAACCACGAATGGTGTGACCTTGATTTAGCTTTATATTAGCAAAAGTGTCAATGGGTATAAGAGGCATCACCAAAAATATTTACCTGGATTTTCCTGCTATATTCTCTTTTCTCTCTCTTAGAAAAAATGTAAAACATTATTGTTATACTGACTGTTGGCTGCAGTAAGGAAAAAATATTGCAGTTTCTTGCCCTTCAAGAGTTCACACTCCTGCTCTGCTTTATTGCAGAAGTTAGTCCTCATTAAATCCAGAAGATCAGCACCTGCTGTTAGCCAGTGGAAACCATCCTGGACTGTTAAAGTTTAGGATTTTACTCTAAAATTCAGAGCTACAAAACCAAAATACACAGACTTAGAGTTGTTCCACTCCTCCTCACTTTGTGCGCTTTGTATCCTAATCCTATTTTTGTGGTAGCTTTGTCTCATTTATGGAAAGGAGAAAGAAAATACTTGAAGGTCCTGAGATGGAGGCAAGTACAAGAATTAATAATCAACCAAAATCACAAAGTAGCTAGATGTGGTGTACTGCTGCTGGGGACTAAGCTGCAGCTGACTCCATATGAGTAAAAAAATCACTTCTCTGTTTAATTCAGAGTTGTTCCTTGGATTTGCTGAACTAATTTCTCCTCCAAGCATGGTCACATTTTAGGTCAGAATGCCTAGACAGCATGGGGCTCTGCCAGCAGTTCCTGTGTAAAGTCCCTCTTTGTTTTTTTGGAAACAAATCCAGTCATTCATAGAAATGAGCTCCTGCATAATTACAGCCAGCATTGCACATCATCTTTGCTTTCCATTTTTAGATGTTGCGTCTGGAGGACTATAACTTTTAAAGATGCCAACAAGCCACTTAGGAGCTCGATAGTCGTAATAGGAAAATCTGTGGAGCTGAATAGAAAATTATAAGCTTCATAAGGACTATTCTAAATCGTTTGGTAAAGAGCTCAGCCAGGCATTCAAAGCAAGAATAGAAACTATACCCCCTTCTAATTCCATCTTCAGGGAGTTGTACTTTCTCTACTGCCCTGCAGAAGCCCCAGTCCTACAGGCAGCTTTATGGTGAGGATGGTATTCTTTACAATGGAGTCTTCTGGTCTCTGCTGGGTCCAGTTATTGGACTGTTACATAAATGGGTGCAGAACCACTGATTTTATCCATATTTTATCCTCTGGGGCCTGTAATCAACCTTTTTTCTTTCTAGGTTATTTAAAATATTCAGTAACTGCAGATACTGAAGTGTGAAAGTCTGGAAAACGGATCCTCTTCAGCATTTTTAACCTCAAATTTTTAATAAAGAGCTATTTAAAAATAATTAAGAAAGATTTGCAGGCCTTTTATTTTTTTTGACAGGTAGCAGTCATCAACTTCAGAGATAAAAGGTGTGTTGACAGGTGAAAGATCTCACAATAAGTCTTTTATATCTCTACATGCTGAGGCTTTCAGGTATGTCCTGTAATCTCAAAATTAGAATGGGTAGCAAATGAACTAAAATTTGTTTCTTTGTTCAGAAAATGCAGAAGATTTTTCTTTGGTTCTTTAATCCAAACTGGTGCTTTAATAACCGAAATTCCAGTAGTGGTTTGTTTTTTGGTTTGGTGAGGGTTTTTGTTGTTTTTTAAAATTAGACAATAAATTAATAAGAAAATTGTCCTTGCAGTGGGATATTACCCCAAAGATGTTCACTGCTGGACTGTCACAGCATGTGAGTTCAGTTAATGAGAGTAGATGGAGCTATTTAGGACAAGTGTTTGACACTGCTTCACTGGTAAGAAAGTCCAAACAAAGTTACTCTGTAAAGGACAGAATAGAATATACCCAATTTTAGAAATAAGTGTCTAAGAATTACAGAATTTTTTGTGTTGGGAGGCATATTTTAAGATCATCTAGTCCAGCTTCTCTGCCATGGGCAGGGATACCTTCCACTAGACCAGGTTACTCAGAGCCCCATCCAACCTGGCCTTGAACACTTCCAAGGACGGGACATCCACAACATCTCTGGACAATGTTCTAGTGCCTCATCACCTTCACACTGGAGAAATTCTTCCTTATGTCCAATGTAAATCCAATCACTTTTAATTTTAAAGTGTTACTCTTGTCACTACAGGATGGGATAAAAAGCCTTCCTTCCATCTTTCATATAAGTTCTCTTTTTATATTGAAAAGCCACTGTAAGGCCTCACTGGAGCCTTTTCAAGGCTGAACGGCCCAAACTCTCAGCCGTTCCTCATAGGAGAGGTGCTCCAGCCCTCTGATCATCTCCTTGGCCTCCTCTGGACCTGCTCTGACAAGTCAATGTCCTTCTTGTGTTGGGGACTCTAGAGCTGGACATGGTGTTCCAGGTGGGGTCTCACCAGAGTGGAGTAGAGGGGAGAACCATCTCCATAACCTGCTGGTCTCACTTCTTTTGATGCAGCCCAGTATATTAATTTCCTGTTGAAACACCAAGGCAGACTATCAAGAGTTAGGTACTACTTTTGACTTACTCCTGCATTTTTCTGTGCAGAATACTGAGGAGTGAGGCTGAAGAGATGAAACCCAAGTTTAGGCTACATGGTGGTTTTGTCAGTGAAGTAGAGGTGCTCTTTATTCTCCTGCCAGCAGGCTGGGGTTATTTATATTAAAATATTCTAAGAGGAGTTTGTCCAGAAAATGGCAAGGTAGAGGTGACATAATGATGCAAAATGCTGGTGTAATTTATTGTTAGAAGAATCCTGTTAGAAAGTGGCTGTCTGAGCCACTGGATCATCTTAATAGGTTGGTCTTATCTTTACCTTGTAAGGGTTCAGCACCTTGGTGGTCAGTAAGTGCCAGCTGGGCACTTTTCAGACGAAGATCATTCAAACATGCTTTTGTCTCTTCAGCGGGCATGGCAGGAGAGGTGGGGCCAGGTAAAATCTTACCATGTGCCTGTGTGTGTGTGTGTGTGTTTGTGTGTGTTCCTGGGTGTACATCCACGTGTGTGAGATCAGTATCACTGCTTTCCCACCCATCTGGAGGTTTTTTACAATATGTGGGGCTGCATTTACATTCTTCACAAGATAGATGCGAGCATTGCATTTGCTTCTCCATGGATTTTTCTTCTTCAGGCATGATTCAGGTGAGTTTTCTTGCTGCCAGCACAGTGAGGTGCAGCTGTGAAACAAGTGCTCTTCAAGGACTTCAAAGCCTAGGAGCCAGTGTTTGGTTTTAGAAGAAGCACTACACGGTGCCATTAGCAGGTTGCTGGTAACTGGAGTGTAACACTGCCTAGAGAGGCACCTCTGCAAGGTTTGCCTCTGACATGCCATTTACAAACCCACTCTGGTACAATTGCTAATAAGCAGTTATCTTTAAATGTCAAATGATGTTGGTGAGACCACATTTGCTGTGTAAGACTACTTGTTCTGGGTGGTCTAGCCACTACACTGGGAGCCAGTTGGATAACATTTTGCAGTCTAAGTGTTGTGCATGCCTTGCATGCATGATATAGATTTACAGGACATTATGTGTAAATATTTAGACAGAAATCTTTAGAGCATTTTTATTTGTTGGAATGCACATTGACTTTAATGGTTTGTGTATCCAAATGTTTTTCCGCATAATATTGAAGTGAACTGAATCCAACAATGATGTCACTGAAGACTTCAAAGATACTTTGAGTTTTAATGGTTATTGTCCATCTTAACTGCAAAATAAAGTTTCTTTAGCATTTAATTAGCATTAAAGTGGAAAGTCTACTTCCCTGTTTTTCCATGTTAATCCAGACTTCTGAACTAAAGGATGATACTTGCATGGAATGGAGGAAACAGTTGTGCTTCACTATTAGTTGCTGCGTGCTTACAGAGTTTCATTTCCATTGCAAATCCTAATAGAATTATGTAGAATTTTCAGATTGGGTTGGTGCTCGTAATTCAGCCGTTACCGGTGTTCTGCAGTCGCTGTTCACGCCTGCTGCTGTCCTTAGACAGGAGCATCCCTGGGAGCCCAGCAGCCAGGGCAGTGTGGTGGCAGCAGCTACAGGAACGAGCAAAACTGAAAGAAACACTCCAGTGGCTGCCTTTCAGCACTTGGCAAGAAAATCCTTTTTATGTTAGTTTCAAGGTCGTCAGATGTCATTATAGCCAAGTATTAAAAATTTCAAAGAAAGGAGGCAGTGTGTTTGATTTATAGAATAATTATCTAGCTTTCGCTCTAACTTGGCTTTGGCAATGGTTTTGCAAGCACTCGAAAATTAAATCCATTTTTTATGGCACTACAAGGTATTATCTCACAGCAAATGATAATTAAACACCTGTGAAATCAATTAGCCTTTTAAACAGGGAAAAAAAAGTTTTCCAATTATGTTTTTGCACCTCCAAACTTTCTAATTCCAGAACCAGCACTTGCAGAGCTGGAGGTGAGCTGCCAGTAGCCAGTTAACTGGCATTCAGATCATCCCAAAGCATTGCGCAGCCGTAAATCCAGAAGCAAGTTTGCAGTGACGGCACCCTTCCAAGCAGGATGTGTGAGCCTTCCCAGCTCAGTCTGGGGCAGCTATCTATCTGACACACAGCCCAGCTGTCAGCTCTTCTACAAAGGCAGTTACTCACTTGGTGTTTTCAATGCCAAGTTTTACTTGACAGTTTATTTTAAAGCCAACATACCTTAGTGGAAACCAAGCAACGAGACGCTCCGTGTGACTTGAGTGGGATTTCTTCTCAGGCTCTCCAGCCAGGAGTTCAGAGCTATCTGTATTAAGCATTCACACATCGAAAAATGGCCAATTGGTTAATAGCTGGGAATGAATATACTGGAAAACCAGGAAACACTTTTCCGTTTACCCTTGTGTTACAGGTGTTTACTGTCTGTCTTTGTTGTAGCACTTGATGTGATACAGAAACTTCTGGAAGATGCAGTGTTCATTCATGGGCTGGCAGATTCAGAGAGGGAGCCGTGGACATAGCTGGTTAAGTGCCATCACAATTTTTTTGGCTCAGGAAGTAAAAAGCAGCTCTAGTCACATCTGACATCTACAGTGGAATGTACTGATAGTCCTTGCCAAAGATGAGCTCCAGCATCTTCCAAAAGATGGATTATGTGTGGCACTGTTAAAATATGTACTGCTGGGTTAAACCCATTGCATTTGATTTGAGTTAAACCCGTTGTATTTGGCTTGGGTTCTGCTCCTGTATTTCCATCTGAATTTTAATAGTGATAACATGCAGCTGAATTTCAGTGAATGCTACATTACCATAGAGGAAAGAAGTAAGGTCAGGGTGCTGTGGTTAGCATTTCCAAGGTCCCTCTAGCTGCTGGAGAAGCCACCAGTCGTTTTTGTCTCAGATTTTCCATCTATGAAATGGGAATGGTGATTGTATTCTGTAAAAAAACACGTCGTATACATGAGAGGTGACATATAGCTAGGTAGTGTTATGATAATCACTACATCTAGACATATCTGCTGGTCTAAACAGTCTTTTTAGATTTTTCAACCTCTCCTCAACCAGTGGTGATAAAGATCTGGCTTTCAAAAAAAAAAGTTTATACTAAAATTGATAGTGAAAATATTTCCCAGGCTAGTTTATAATCTCTACAGTGTAAAGACATGAGGAAATGCTTAAGCTGTAGGAAGGAATGCATGGCATGGCTGATTAGTCACTGCAGAGCTTCTGCAGCCTGCCGGGGCTCCTTGGGATAATGGAGAACCAGGAATCCCAAAGAGCTTTGACATGGTCGGCACATCAGAAGAAAAAAACAGAAAAAAAGGAGGAATGGGGGAAGGCAGATGCTGTGTGTTGGCTCAAGGAGATAAAATGGTAGGAGCATTTGGCTGGGCCGTGTTTCTCCTTTGGATAATTGCACACATGGCATTGCAGTGTTTACACCTGTGTGAGCGATGGGGCCAAGCGTATTTCCTCAACTATGGGTGGTGGCAGGGAGGGAATAATTCAATTAAGTTGTGAATAAATTAGAATTGATTGCAAATAGAGCTATTCTTTTATGCTGCCTAAAAAGGTACTAGCTGTGAACAAGGTACACTCCATCATTACAAAAAGAAGTCTGAAAGTTAATAAAACATGCCTCTAATACTTAAAGGGATGCCAGCTTTGGATTAAATCTGTAGCTATTTTAGTTTTGAAGACCCAACTGTCATTTTTAAGGCATATGCATTTTGGATTTTAACATGTTGGAATGCTGCAGCTGAGACCCAGGCCAAGCCGACCCTAAAATTGGCAGTAAAATGTTACCTCTGTGCAAGTGTGCAGAATGAAGGAATCAGGAATGTATGAGCAATAAGCATGTGCCCCCACTTCGCGCCAGTCTTCTAATGTGGAACCCTGGAGCTTTCTGGAAATAAATACCTTATGAGCAAAGCAGAGGACTCCTCTTAAAGCTTTTCTACATTAAATGCTAGGGAAGATAAACTGCTAGAAGGAAAGGAAAAGTGCCAGAAGTAGTGCAACACCGAAGCAGCACAAGTAAGGAAGGAGCGGCCAGCCAGCTCCTGCTCAGTGCTCTGCAGTGCTGGTCTTTGCTCTGATTTTCTGGGGCCTTAAAAACCTCCACAGCTGGGTTAAAAAAAAAGGTCTCAGTAGGCAGGAGAAGGAGAGCTGTCTACACACGCTGGCAGCTCCAGCTTTGCAGAAACCACAGCAGCGGTTGTGGTTTCAATACCATAACAAATATGGTTGTTACAAGACCATAACAAATGTCCCTGCCATCTTCAGATGTTACCAGCTAGTGGTAGTAAGTAGTTCTGGAAACAGATCTAACATCCAATGCTGTAGAGAAGAATAAGAGGAAACCCTGGAAGAACCTCTTCTAAACACTTGACTATTCCCTCTATAGCTTAAGAGGCCTCCTCCAATTGGGAGTGGAGGTTTATACTTGATTTTCTCCGTGAGGTTTTGCTGAGATTAGTCAGTGGAGATAGTGGGGAAATAAAGCCCGTTGTTGATGTTTGCATTAAATGCCAGATTGGTACTTAATGTACAACATCAGTACTCTAGCTGAGAGGGTGTTCCTGGAAGTCTGTGCCAACTCTCCTGGACAAGTGAAGGAGAAATTTCAAGTCCAGCAAATACTTAACTCAGATACTTACCTTTAATCATAGAGATTATTTCACTCACTTCACTGAAAGTATTTTAAGACTTGAGTTAAGGGAAGTGCAGAGATGCTTTCAGGTGTAATTCTGTATGCTTTCCACTATGTGGAAAAAAAATGTACATAAAAGTTTTGCAGTCCCTGACAAAATGCTGGCAAGAATTAAACCTGCTTCTTGTGTGCATAGTTCTGTCTGGGATGAATGGGAAAGAGTCTGAAAGTGAAAGTTGCCCTGAGCCTTCTGTCCTCACCATGGCCTTTGAGCTGAAGTTTCATTTATCAGGTGACATTTTCATCACCAAGGACTCCTCCAAATATTGCCTGGCAATCCAAAAGATTTACATTTAAACATACTGGACCATCTTCTGTCTTCCACCTAAGGCAGAGTGCTCCCATTGCTTGGTGTGCTACCCATGAACTCCCATGAGTAAAAACAGCACCTCATGTTTGCAGATTTCAAATAGATGCTTGATCCCAGAGTGGTCTCTGAGGGGTTTAAAGGGAACACGGGTCCCTTATCACTGTGCTCAAAGATCCCATTGAGTCCCCTTAAAGCATTTTGGTTGAAATGGCAGGGAAATTTGTTCAGTAGAATCTCTGGTGTGGTCCATTCACTTTGGCAGCTCTAGATGGATATTACTTTACTCTGGATCTTCCTTCTGTATTTGTGCGTCCTCCCTGAAGTGAGTAGATATTTTGTGCCCAAATATCAAGGTTAGGATAGGGCTTTCTGTGTACATATGATGTAGATAAATTGCTTGATGACGGTGAACTGTGCTATTACAGACCTCCACAATAAATCACGTTAAGTTTTAAAAGGCTCAAAAATGGGAGCAAGATGCTAACTTGTTTCAAGGTGGCAAATGGTCAACAAAATCCTCTTCTTTTTTTTTTTTTTTCCCTTTGTAAATCTATCCTAATACTAGCAAGTTAGATATGAAGGAAAAGGTGCCCAGAAAGCACCTTTAAGAAAAGGAAAGGTGGGGTATGGGAGACTCACTTGCAGTGGCCTTGCTCTCTGCTTTCCTTTGTGTTCTGGTTTTGCCATCAATGTTTTGTGGATGATGTTGCGTTCTGGGGTATTAACAGGATTTTACATTTTTAGCTAGCTAATGATGGGGAACTTCTGACTAGTGTGTTCTAGCCCTACAAGGTATTCTAGTTTTGGTATTTATTAATATTTGCTGTCCTACAATAGACAGTAAAAGCAACGAGCCTCAGACCTCTCAATATGTTAAAAAGGAGTGCCTAAAAATGGCAACTTTTTTTTTTTAATTGTTTTTTTGGTATTCCAGTCCTAATATTTTTCTCTGTATGCTGTGTCAGTGCTGACTGGTGAGCTGGGGCATGGCTGTCAATCTCTGTCCCACACAGAGAAAAATAAATAGCTGCCACTCAGATGGAATATATATATACATATATGTATTTTAACTGAAGTTGAGATGAGATTCAAAAGAAAAAAGGGACTTTGAAGTCTGTTTTGTAGTTTTAATTAATGCAATGAAGGGTTTTATTTTACTCTCAGTGGAGATAATCTTAATCCATTCACAGTGACCTTTTCTTGTGCAAATTAGCTATACACGCTTGTTTAAGCAAATGGGCCTTTGCAAGATGTCTCTTCCTAAAGACAGAGCTTATAATTGAAAATTGGCTTACTCCCATCTGTCTGGCCTGTGTGAGAATACAAACATAGATCTTGACTTCTTTGTATATAAAATACAATCATGTATGTAGGCACACATACAAAAAAAAAAAAATTGTGCTGCCTGCAGGACATGGTAAAATTAAACTATTGGTGTCAAAAAATTTCAGAGGTACAAGTTGCTGTCAAAATAGCATCGATGTGCAGAGTCCAGGACACTGGAGAATGGAGGGTGTTCAATCTGGGTCCTTTTGACTCGGGCAAGGTCAATGCCATTCACAGTTCCATGGGCTTGTCAGAAGTACAATTTGCTAATAACAGCCGGGAAACTGTTGGCATTTGATGTGTGGTTTTGGTGGATGATTTTGTGGTGATAGATGTAATTGGGAAAAAAACCCAGAGGTGTCTATCAGCATTTTTGTTCAAAGGAGCGTGGATCACTGCAGCTATGTGATTAATTGCCAAAATCTGCTCATTTATTCCTCTCTCCACACTTAACAATAACCACCAAGTGAGTCATTGTATCCCCCATCTCTTTTTTAGTGCCTGCTTGATAAAGAAATATTTCTTTGGCATAGTTTGAATATTTTTTGCACAGACCTCTTGTGAACACAGTTATGCATGGCTTTGACTAAATCTGAATAGAAATCGGGGTCACGGAAGTACTCCAACAATGCTTTGGGTATCAAAATATTTAATGTGAATTTGTTCTTGGAAGTCATGCACTGTTTATGCAGAACTGGCTCATTATTGCAAAGGCAAAATTACTTCCTTATCAGTCTCATTACCACTCTCCCCAGCTCTCTCCCATGGTGGTTGCTTCTGAGGATGAACAAAAAGGAGCCAGAGAGGAGGCTGACACACATTCTTGGAGGGAGTTAGTTAACCTGGTGCTGAACCGTCTTGGTTGGGGATGATGTTATCCAGATGTGTCTCAACAGCTGTTTGCATTTTCACGCCCAGTTACTCTAGGACTCAACACTAATTGAATTTTCTCTTTTCTCCCCTGTTCTTGTTAGGTATGATTACCGTGAAATGCTGCACAATGCCACTTTCTGTCTGGTTCCCCGTGGCCGCAGGCTTGGCTCTTTCAGGTTTTTGGAAGCCTTGCAGGTAAGAGATGCAGTTTAAAGCAGTGACTACACTGGCTGCAGTTCAGTGTGCAATAGCAGGGGGGTGGGGAGGAGGGAAATGTGTTTCATTTCCCTCGTGGACAGTCATCCACTTTGCGAAAGCCTCTTTTCGGACTTCTGGAGCAATTGGCAGCTTCTTCCCAGGAGGGCTGAGGCACTGAACTCATCTGAAGGTTGGATTGCATTATCTCCAGGAAAAGGGTTTCTCTGGATGTGATGAGGCTGAGAGATTGGTTTAAAACAGTATTTTGTCAAGCTGTGAGACTTCCCCTGGGAGACACTGGCCTTTACATGTAAGCTCTGGGGCAGAAAAATAGCTTTTTGTTTTTGCTTAGCCAAAACAGACCTGCTTATACATTGCCAGTTTTGAGATGGTGCTTGCTGAACGTACAGAGGATGGCCTGGAGGTGGTAAAGCTCCATACGGCAGCTTCACATGAAGGTTGATATAAGCTGATCTCAGGGAGTTTGCATGTTGTCTGGGAGCTGAATGTCCTTCACCTTTAAAAATGTTTTGGTTAGTGGTCCCTTTTTTACTGTGGGCCAGCAGCAGAAGGCAATACACAAGGGCTCTGGAGTCCCTTTGGCCAGGCAGCACAGTGGTCAAGCCCGACAGCTGCGTATTCCACCTTCTGCCTGTCTGGTGGGGTTTTTTTTTGGCATACATCAACCTAGTCCTGGGGTCCTGGATCTTCAGTCAGGCATAGAGAGAATTTTGTGAAGTGCTGCAACTCCCCTGTGGGTCTGGCACCTGGATTTCCATGGGGGCTGGAAGGGAGAGAAGGAGCTGCCTGGTTTCAGTGAAATGGCAAATGAGCACACCTTTCAAGGAGGGTCCTGCCTGCAGGAGTTGTTTTGCTATCAGGCTAGCAGCAGTATTCACCAATAAAGGTGTATTCCCAGTTTCTGTCTGGATCCAGGTAATGTTGAAGGTTCTAATTCACATTAGTGGAATGTTTTAAACATGCAAACACATTACTAAGTGTTTTTTGGTTGGCTTTTTTTTTTCATGCCCTGATGTAATTCCTTACAGAAAATCACAGTTGTTTTTACACATAATAATCATAATCTGCTGTAATGTAGACTTGATTCGCCTAAGGTGCTGTGCATGATGCATCTTACCGAGGAAGATACAGCAGTCTGAAAGATTCCCTGTTACGCCATCTTTTGGGGGGCTTGAACTGGACCAAACTAAGAGCATTTAAACTTGGTCTGATCCAAAAGAAACTGAACCAGAACACAGGTTTGATAAAAATTCTCTAGTACTAGGTTATTCTGTCGCATCAGAAGGTTTTTGATTTGGATCTTATGTTGTGATTGAGCTGACCAGAACATAATGGTGATCATTTGTTGTCAGAAATACTGACCTGTTTGCTAAATATTCACAAACTGTCTGTGCAAAACTCATAAGACTCGTAGAAGTTTAATTTGTTTAGATAGATCATACTGGTAAGAAATAGATACTAAATGTGTATGCTTTTTTGTTTGTTTTAAACAATTCTTAGTTTTGTAGACAGGTGATAACAGATGAGTTGTATTTGTGCAGTTTTTTCTGTTTGGAGAGTTGATACCAAACAGGATAGAGAATTTATTCCTTCATGGGAAAGGTGGTCAGGAGTTAAACACAGTCTGTATTTTCTCTTGGGTTATCAGCAATATACTATAAAATTAGGGAAGTTGCTCCCTGCTAAGTGTTTCACAAAGCAGCAAGGAAGGCCATCATTTCGTATTGAATTCTCCAGTGTTCCATCTGCTGAACATTGATCAGTTCTGCCCTTGTCTGGTGGCATAAGCACCACACTGCAAATGCCACTGTCCGTGCAAACCCCACCTTTTCAGTGCATACGAATAAGCCCGAAACGGCAAACCATAAACACTTGTGCTGTCCTCCCGTGGCTCCCGGCTTCTGGTGTTATGTGCCACGTTGCCTCTCCTGAGCTCGTGCAGGGAAGGGGTCACGGTGCTGGTGGAAAGCTGGAAGGTGCCCTGTGGTGGGGCAGCTGCTGAGGGTGGCCGTGCCTCTGTGCCCACAGGCCGCCTGCGTCCCGGTCATGCTCAGCAACGGATGGGAGTTGCCGTTCTCGGAAGTGATCGACTGGAACCAAGCTGCCATCATCGGCGATGAGAGATTGTTATTACAGGTGAGAAAGAGACCGCGGCCTTCAGCAGCTCGGCTGATGATTGCTGCCAACGTCTAAATGGACGGGGAAGGTGAATCCAAAAGGTCGGGGCTGTAAAAGATTGTTTTTATCATGAAGGGATTGTCTGTGTCAGATTGGCTGTGAACTCATTTATTATGACCTCATGCATTATTTGACCCCAAGGTCATTGCAGCCACCAGGCCATATTCTTAAGTGCAGGAGACTTTTATTTTTGCAAAGAGCATGAAATCTCCTGGTCTGGAGCACTTGGATGCCAATCTGAGGTAGACCTGTCCAGGTACTGTCATGAAAGGGAAAAACATTTGAGGGTGGATTCTGCTCCAGTCCTTAAAAAAATATTTTTTCCTCAGGAAAACAGGTATTTTCTCAGGCAGGAATTATCATCTTAACAATTTGGTGGGAAGCAGAATCTGTCCCTTTTCTGACATGTGGACCATGTAGCATTGCTGTCTGAAGCAGCGGTCATGTCACTTTTTGTTAATCTTGAGATTGTAGAACAAAAATAGGCTGAGAAGTTACAAATTCCTTGCTACTTCCAGCATCTACTTTGGTTTTAAATGCACTGTGGTCATTCTGGGGCTTTTCCCAGCTACTTTAGTGGGTTTTACAGTCCAAACATATTCTGTAAATTCTGCAGAGAAGTTCATGCTAGGAGAAGTTATTGAAAAATATTTTTTTCCAAAGTACCATTGTCCAGCAGAAGGCTGAGATCCCTAAGATTTGGAATAAACACAAAGTAGCCACTGAGTGATTTTTTTTTTTTTCTCCTTGAATTTAATGTCCTCCAGAGAAAGAAGCCCTCAAAGGTACAGGTGTGGTGGCACTCCAAAACAAAGTATCTTTGCAGTATCTCCACATTGCTGTTAACTTGTCTAAAGAAGTATATATTTGTGAAGAGCTGGCATAGCAAAGCCTTGCAATGTGCTGCCTATTCTACTTAATGTCATACAAGCTGCAAATATAAAAGGGCATTTGATTTTTGCTTCTGTGGACAGCACATTTTTTCTGAGCAAAATTATGTCTCTCTTTAAATAATAATAATTTGCTGATCTTCATGTTTTCCGGTAACGTGCCATTCGTTCACTTCACACAGCTGCTTCCATATTGAACAGCTACTGCACTGTTATTAACAGTGTTTTTAAAGAGCTGGCAGAGGGCCTGAATGTCTGCTTTGGGAAATGTTTTTGTTATGTTACAGTTTTTCATTTCCTGTTTGAGAGCAACTCGGATGTTTTTATTTGCATATTCTCCTCATCATAGTGCTGGGAGAGCTTAATCCAGCCTTTCTGCATTTATTTGTGCAGGGTGGTTTTTCCCTCCCCCCTCCTCATTGCTGAAATGACCTTTTATTAAAGTTCTAATAATTCCAGTGTAATCATGCCGGATTAGTATTAATACATCATTTTCTCCACCTGTCTTTCTGGACAAGTAGATTAATAGGCAAATGCATTTAAAATGGGAGCTCTGATTTTTGTTTCCAGCTGTTGTAACAGAGCCCACATCAAGGCTCTTTTTAACCTTGACACTGCTGGCACTCACAAGCATGGTATGGTGTGTAAAATTGTGACTTCGTGCAGTAACCCTCATAGTCAGAGCAACATTTCCTTTCAAAAGGTGCAGTGGGGATTGAGTATTGATTTAATATGTTGCTTACACACGTATGCACACACACCACACAAGGCTGCACATATTGCAATTAAACATTTACTGAGAAAATGCTGTATCACCACTGTGAAGTGACTTAAATCTCGACTTTGCTACTGATAATGTTTCTGGGTGTGATTAATACACATCTCTGCAGCCAGTACAGGTGATGTTTATTATCCTTCTACTTATTGGAAAACATCATAGTGATGTGAGATCTTAGAAAGATATGTGCCAATTCATGTTTTCAGGTTCTGTCTTTCATACTACTTTTGCAAGAAGTGTTTTATCTAAAGACCTGTGTTTTACTTAAGGGGCTTATAGGAAAGGGAAATAAAAGTAGCATCTTGGGCAATCTGACCATTTTCTTCTATTCTACCTTGCTGCAGTGCTAACTTGCTCAAAGCCCAAAGTCTGTATTATATTAGCAGTGTCTCTAAGATGATGGTCTAGGAGTTGAAGGGCTGAGAGAGCAAGGATTGGCCCATCTAAAACTGCACCCAGTGGAGCTATGGCCAAGGTGTCCAGACCTGGGTTGCAATTTCTGCAAGTAAATAATTTGCTGGTTCTTTTGAACATTTTTTACATGTAAATTCTTAAAGTTGCAAATCTTCTTCAGGAAAGAGGTTTTACAGGAAATAACTTGATTTGGGAGCATGTGAAAGCAAATAATGTTCACCACCTCTTCTCAGAATATTTTAGGAATAAGCAAAGTGTGTTTTGGTCAGGAAAGGGTTTGAATGTGGTGCGATGCAGGCAAGCTTCAGAATAAACTGGAATGCACAAGGACCAAATACACAGCCCGGGTATTTGCTTTTAAAACTAATGACTCAGGTAAAAGATTTTTGAGCAACCAGTGTCTGAGAACAAGTTTGCCTAATTTAGTGGTTAGACTCGATGAGCTTAGAGGTCTTTTCTAACTTAAACAATTAATTTCAGTTATAAATCACAAAAATGCAGGTGCAACAACACAACTGTTCATTTCTAGAAAAAGATGAGCCCAAAGCAGCAAAATATCCTAAATGCCTTTCTAGTGCTGGGACTAGCTCTCATCACTGAAGCAAATTTCCATTAAATCTCCCTGATACTGTCACTTTGCATTGTCCAAGTTGTACTGGAGGCCTTGGTCAATGTCCTAAGTTTAAAAGTTGCATGTGCACACCTTTAATTTCAAGAAGGACTTGGGGATAGTGAAAGATGTGGACATGAAGCCCTTGCCTTCTGATCTAATGAGCAGTTACATTTTTTAATGGAAAAATGCTGCAGCAGGAGAATTTAAGGTTTATTTGTAAGGCAACTTACACAACAATTAATGTGTAGATTTACTAGAAAGAGGGCAAAAGTAAGCACTCTTGTCCATTGTGAATAACAGATGGAAGATGTTATTCTTTCCACCTAAGGTAATTAGTAAAATGCAATTTGATCCATAGGCTCCCAAAAAGTGGAGTCTTACTAAAGGTGTTGCTATGTTTTCCTTAGGGTGCCTAGTGTTGCCATGCTGTGGTAAATGCAATTCCAGATCCTCTTAATATGCTTGGAATGTGGGCATTATTGTTGAACGCTCAACCCCTGCAGGTACTAGGCTGTTAAAATACTAGTCCATGAAGAGTTTTGTGGGATGAAAAGCGTGAGGGATGCATCGAGGAGCTCCTTACTATGCCACACTACAAGGCTGCAGGGGGGGTAGCTTTGTTACCATAAAGCAATCAAAAACTGAAGGAAAGCAGATTAAAAAAATTAATATATTCAATATCAGTGGTTATAAGGGGTTATGTCTCATTTGTTTTACATCAAGGCTTTAACTGTTGACACACATCTCCTTTGGACAGGAGTGCTGAAGCTGTACAACCTGCTAATGGAGGAGAGGGCTTGTCAGCAGCATATTAATTTGATGAGATTGTGTTGTTTCTAAAGCTTCTGACTGTATTACATCTTGTATTACAGATTCCTTCTACAATCAGGTCTATCCATCAGGATAAAATCCTAGCACTTAGACAGCAGACACAGTTCTTGTGGGAGGCTTATTTTTCTTCAGTTGAGAAGATTGTATTGACTACACTAGAGGTGAGTAAAACATTACCTGGGACCTTGCCAAGCAGCAAGATTTCCGTACCTGTCCAACTGCTCCAGTCCTCAGCTGGCGTCAGACCTTGGTTTTCATGACATGCAATTGGTCACTGGGAAAAAAACTTGGCATCTTGATGAGTTTTCTCCCCTAAGGAAATACTTTCTTCATTATTGGAATCCACATTAGAAAACTGACACGGTGAAAAATGGGAGCTACCCAACACATGGAAAAGTTGTCATGTGTGATCTTGACTTTGCAAGGCTTTATGGCTTATGAATCATTATCCTTGTCATTGGTAGTAAATGTATTCCTTAAGAAACCCTTCTGGAATTCTTTTTGGAGAAAATGCTACTGTAGAGCTCCTCCTTGACCATTCCTTAATGTTTTGATGCCTTGTGATGGGGCTATTGATCTGACTTAAGGAAAAGGAGGCTTGTAAATGCTATGTCTTATCTTCACACACAGGAGAAGGGAAAGGCCTGATCATTCTTATAAATTATTAATAGATAATCATGATTAGACTGCTATTAAAAGGGGAGACAAATGATCTCAAATGTGGAGAGAATCCTTTCTGAATTCAGAGACAGAGGAAAGATGAAAGGCTCTTCAGAAGTAGGGCCCAGGCTGCAATTTCAAAAGCAGGTTTCTTTTCTAACTGTCTTGCAATTTTTCATATACATTTTTGACACATTTGTACGACTGAAAGGGGCTCACTTTATAGGTGCAAATGCATTCGTCTTATGCTAATGCTTTGCAATTGCACCTATCTTTGTGCACAGTTGTAATGCACAGTTGTTAAGGCTCCACATTTCCTGCTGTGCCTGCTTCCCACTGAAAACTGCAAATGAGTGCCCATGGCTGATCAACCTCCAGCTGCTGCAAGGCAGTCCCTTAGGTTTTTCCATGCCAGTGAAGAAACCCAGCCAGGGAACATTTGCAGAGCCCCTGGCATAGCTATCCTCACAACGCTCACAGTGCTCTCAGAAGAGCATGTCTTCATCTCTGCTGCCTGTTGGGAACTGTTCTTCATCCTCAAACTCCTCATAAGCACTGATGAGGTAGTGATAATTACCACAGCCCACACCAGGATCAGACTCACAAATGTGGAAGACCATGTGCCATTGCTCACAGTTTAATTAACCCTTACAGAAGTGCTCCCAGGGACCATCAGGTACCTCACACATCATTTGCCTTCCCTGTATGTGCCCTGCTATTGTTAGGGACTGCTAAAAGGACATGGGCACACAGCTCTCCCCACTGCCCCCTTCTGCCTGTGCTGAGGCTGGACTGCAGGGCACAAAACCTGCAGCTCCCACAGCCTTGGTGTCCATCACATCAACCTCCAGTGCTCACACATTTGTCTTCAGTGCTGCTTTGGGACACATTGGCCCATGTGGTTTCAGGAGCCATGGGGGGACAGCAAAACCTCTAAAGCTGAAGCAGATGGGTAACAAGCAAGCTGGAGTTCCTGTTCAGAGCAGAAAAACCAAAGTGAAGACAAAAGTCTTCCCAGAAGATTTAGTTTAATTAAACCAATTAATGTATGCCTGGTGTTGAAGTTATGTTCTGGGTTTTTTCATTTGTTCGGGAGACTGATTTTGGTTTAGGTTTTTTTTTTTAAATATTTTTAAATTCAGGACTCTCAGTCTTTTGAGACAGCTGAGAGGGATTCTTTTCTTTTCACTAATTTAACATTTCAACTAAGTTAATTTTCCTTAAGAAAGAAGTAAAACAGTTGAGAGTGACTTTTGTTGTCTGAAACCTGCAAGCAGTATATCCTCTTCTTAAAATCTAATGCCTGGAAATAAATTCCACAGGAGTTGGGGATTTTTTTGTAATTTTTGTGCATGTGCTCCATCTTCTGTCGTAATACTCTATTGTGTCAGAATGCTCTGATGACTCTAGGTATCGTCAGAATAATCACTTGCCCACTAACTGCTGTGCCCAGTGTATGTTCCTGTCTGAGGATATCAGCACAGAAAAAGTCTTCACCAAATCAGATGTCAGCAAGGACATCACAGCCCTTTTTTCTACACACTTCTGGAAGTCTTAAATCACATTTTAAGTTCCTTGATCATCTCACAGCATTTGATGGCTGTTGCGGTTTAACCCCAGCCAGCAGCCAAGCCCCAGGCAGCCGCTCACTCCCTCTCCCACCCAGCAACATCAGGAAGGGAACTGGAAGGGTAGAAGCCAGAAAACTCACGGGTTGAGATAAACTCAGGGAAAGCAAAAGCTGTCTACAAAAGTGAAGCAAAACAAGGAATTAATTCACTGCTTCCCACTGGCAGGCCAGGTGTTCAGCCATCTCCAGGAGGGCAGGGCCCCATCACATGTAATGGTGACTTGAAAAAACAAACACTATCTCTCCAAATGTCTTCCTCTTCCTGCTTCTTCCCCCCACTTTATATCCTGAGCATGATGTCCTATGGTTTGGAATTTCCCTTAGGCCAGTTTGGGTCACCTGTCCTTGCTGTGTCTCCTCCCAACCTCCCAGGCACCCTCAATTTCCTCACTACCATAGCCGTATGAAAAACGGAAAAGGCCTTGGCTCTGTGCAAGCCCTGCTCAGCAATAACAAAAGCATTTCTAGAGTGTCAACCTGATGTTCAGCAGAAATCAAAAACACAGCCCCATAGCAGCCCCTGGAGAACATTAACTCTACTCCAGCACAGTGGCCTAAGCCAAACAGCTCATAGTCCAAAATACAATGTTTAAGTCATTTGGCCAGCAACCTCCTCTGGCAGGCACAGACAAGCTGCCCAGTGCCTTGGACAAGGTGTGGGTTAGGCAGTGATGCTCATGAGTGTCTGCTGCAGGGTGGCGAGTGGGAGGTGAAGCACTGCAGTGGGCTGCTACAGGCATGTTGGATGCATGCTCCTGCGTATCTGCGCTTCTTCAGCTTTATCTTCTCTTGAGGCAAACCCAAAACATCCCTGCACAGCATGCCCAGTCCTCCACTCAGGAAGACAAAGTACAGAAAAGAAGTGCTGTATGCTTTGCTAGGGCCTGTTGAAAAGCAGCAATGATTAAGGCAATATGTAAACTTTTTGAAGTGTGAGGATGAGGGAGACAAAAAAGTTGGACTCTTAATGTGTTCCAAAAAGAAAAAGGAGATCTTGCCAGAGATCCTAATCTATTTCTTCTCTTATTAAACTTCCTGTCATGCCTCATCATTGGAGACAACAGGTAGATGCTGTCTCTGCAATATATGCAACACTGTATACTCTGCATTTGAATTCCTTGGTGTCCTCCATGTTATTTCTTTTTACCCTTTTTAGTTCTCTTTCTGCCAAGTTTCTCCCTTCTATCATGACAGACAGATAGGTTTCTTATATCAGCCCAGGAGAGTGGTAGATTAGTGATCCGCCTTTTAACTGTGGCGAACTGCCTTGCCAGCTGCCCGGGAGGATGCAGGAGCGCACCGGCGAGCTTTGCATGGCCGCCGTGCTGCCGAGGCGGCCTGTGCCCATGGCGCTGGGTTTGTGTGGCTGCCGTGCTGCCGAGGCGGCCTGTGCCCATGGCACTGGGTTATTGTGGCTGCCGAGGCAGTCTGTGCCCATGGCGCTGGGTTTGTGTGGCTGCTGAGGCAGCCTGTGCCCATGGCACTGGGTTTGTGTGGCTGCTGAGGCAGTCTGTGCCCATGGCGCTGGGGCCCTGCCCTGTGCTGAGGCTGTGCTGGCTCTGGGCACTCTGAGGTGCCTCCAACACGAGCCACGCATTTCCCCGGCAGCCTCGTTGGCTACCGCTGCCCCAGAAGACTCCGCCACCTGTGTAAATCTCCTGGCCATGTAAATTTAGGGACTTGTACTTATCTGATTGTGCCCCAGTTCTGAGAAAGCACAAGGGAGGAGCTCTTGTATTTATGCATTGTGGTAAACACTTCAAAGTAAATGCTTTCCAGGTTCTCTCTTGTTTAGTGGCATAACATGCAGTTGGGTAAACAGCAGTTGTTGTCTGTGTTGTTTCCTGTCCCCACTGCCATGTGGGAGATCTGACAATGGATACAGCTAACTTTTCAACTACAAATATTCAGATACATTCTTGTCAATGATGGCATTACAGTCCTAAGTCTGTTATACCAAAAAAACAAGTTAAATTAACTTACTCGTGTGAGTGAATTACTGCATATTAGCTATGGTAATTGGCTGTAGGCAAAATTCAGAAAAGCATGCATTTAACATCTGCCCCAGTTTAGCAGCACATGTATTGCCACCAGCAGTGAATTGTCTAACACAATGTAACTGGTGTTTTAATCTTTTCCTGTCATGGCAATCAAAACTTCCAGGAAAACCACTGCTTGTGGCAGTTCTTATTCATGTATTGACCAAATGTCCCTGAACGTAGCAGCTTACAGAGATTTTAGCTTGTTTAGACTGCAGCGGCTGCTCTTGTTCTTATTGTGGTGGGTCTTTTTACTTATTTTTTGGTTTTCCTACAGTCCAGTCCTGCTTCATGTCCAGAGACATGAAGTTTCACCCAGATACATCTATGTTAAGGCCAGAGACACTGGGCTAGAACAACCAACATGTTCTTGGCACTCAAGCCCTGTGCACTGCATAAAAGGCCAGTTATGTGAAAACCTCCTTGGAAGATAGCAAAACATGAGCTACAGAAGGCAAGGCATTGCTGCTTAGCCTTTCTTGAGGGAAGATTCATCCTTCACCACCCACTGGCCCTTTGCAGGATTCCATCTCCAGCTAACTTCTGAGGGAGGGCAAAACTGTAAGCACAGGTGGCTCAGGAACTTTGCACTTAGAAAGTTGCACCTTCTTTGGAGGCTGAATTTGTCATGTTAAAGATTCCCACCATTTCATATTGTTATGCCTTTGCAGGAAGTTTAAAGAATTTCCCATCAGTGCAAGAACCATTTATTCATGCAGTTAGACATCTGATGTGAAGCAACTGTAATTTCATAAACACATACTAATTGTACAGCCTGGTATATTCCTTTCCTTTCCTTTCCTTTCCTTTCCTTTCCTTTCCTTTCCTTTCCTTGTTATTCTAGATGATAAAGTAGATGACCTAGCAATCTGTTCTGATCTTAAAAATCTAGGAATCTCTGGTTTTGCCCCCCCTACAGAGTCAGACAGTAGTGAAAAGATCATCTATTACATCCAACAAGGAACAGTTACAGAGCTGAGATGTGGAATCAGTGATGTGTCTGAATGTTAATATCCCTTTATAATTAAAAAACCCCAATAATTAGTGCAGCCTGATTTGCTGAAAGTCTTTTTGGTTCTGAATACTTTCATTATCTCCTAATATTACCTAGCTTTTTAATGCAATCTTCAAATAATTATATTCTGTGAGTTCTGGATAGTAAAGCTGACAATGAACTAATCAGGCTTAGAAATGCTAAGATACTCAAATAGACAAAATATTTGACTTGAAATATAAAATGCAATAACTTGTATGGTCCCCATGTCCAGAGAGACTAATGAGGTGCTCTGAAACCTATGGCACAAAGCCTGAGCTGCTGAAGTGATGTCAGTGTGTGCAGGTTCTGAGTTCTTTTAAGAGACATCAAGGAGGATTGTCTACTAATTTGTGTGCCTCAGCTTTTTGCAAAATGGGTGATGATTCAAGTCAGCTGGAGTCCCAGAAGCTTCTACCAGTGACTATGACAGTCTATTTAAAAATCATTACTTCTCTTGTTTTCCAGATTATTCAGGACAGAATATTTAAGCACATATCACGTAACAGCTTAATATGGAACAAACATCCTGGAGGGTTATTTGTACTGCCACAGTATTCCTCATATCTGGGAGATTTTCCTTACTACTATGCTAATCTTGGTGAGTGAATCCTTGCTATAATGTAATAGCATCTGGAATTTCTAGTGGAATTTTGAAGTTTTGTCTTTGAGTAGCATGTGCCAAGTGACTTACCATTCATTTCTAGTTAATGATGCCTTTCATTTATCCTGTCTCAATCTTTGCTTCCCACTGTAGACTGGAACATCTCTGACTCATCAACATGCATCACGTGCCTCTTGCTTGCAAAGATTGTTTTAAAAAAAAAATCTATGTTCCTTCATACTTTTCAGTTGCTGGTAATTAATGCCTGAGTTGCTGACCCACTCATGGCCTGAGGGGACATAAGAGGAATAGCTTTTTCCTTTCTTTGTTTATTTGTGCTTGGCAAATTGGAAAGGTGGTTATTTACCCATGACACTTTTTATTGGAGTGCGCACTTGGTATGGATTTACTCTGCATACTGTGTGTCTTCATATGGATCGCACTAGAAGGAATGAATAGGGCTTACGTTCATGGCTTTTTCCTGAAGCAGAGCTTGGGCAATGAGTTCTGCAGGCGAATGTGCCTCCAGGCTGAAGGGATCCTGCTTTCCAGACTGCTGCTACTTTAGGCTCAGCCTGTGCCATCCCACTTGTGTGGATCTGTACTGCTCACCTGCTAAAGGTTGACAGTTACTGTGTTAAAAAAGGGAGAAGAAGGTTTTTGTGGTAATTCTGATGAAAAATGACTGTGACCCCACACTGATGAATTTAGATGAGGTTGAGAGCAGTAATGAAGGGTAGGCACCAGTAGGATGTGTTATTCCAGGCAAAAAAAGGAAATCATAGCAAGACAAAAATTTAAAAATGGAAGGCAAGGATGCAAGCAGAATTACCAGCTCAGGATGTAATTGAAGATGCATGTGGATAGGAATCAACCCAGAAAGAGTAAAAATCTGACAGAGGCAGTAATGGAACTGAGGAAAGTGAATAAGCTTCTGGAATTTGTGGAGATAATCTGTAAAAACCATCAAGCATCCAGAGCCAGGCAGCAAAACAGAGCCTGTGTCAAGAAAGACATTTGGCTGAACAAACTAGATGTCAATATTGTGGGACAAACTGGATGAAAGACATTTTGGACATTTGAAAGACATTACAGGACATCTGTGGAAACAGTGAGTAAGAAAAGGAAATAATTGTCTTGGAGTCCGACATTTCAGAGTGGAAGTTAAAGGCACAGAGTGGGAGTTAAAGGGAAGTGTGATCTCCTCTGAAGCATCTGGTATCAGAGAAAGGGAGATGACCTAAAAAAACCTGGCAAGGTTTGCATTAAGTGCAGATTGTTTTTTCCATCCCCAAAGTCCTTTAATCTGTGGTAACTGGGGCGATTGTGTCTTTACTGAACACGTCTCTCTTCACTTTAGGTCTGAAGCCTCTTTCCACATTCACTGCCGTTATCCACGCAGTAACTCCCCTGGTTTCCCAATCTCAGCCTGTGCTGAAACTCCTGGTTGCTGTAGCCAAGTCCCAGTACTGTGCACAGGTAAGCAGCACTGTTTGGCTGTCAGTCACAGCAGAGAGAAGCCACTCTGCCAGGAATGCGGAGCCTAATGACTCAGCCCTGCTTCAACCCTCTGCTTCCATTCTGATGTTTCTTTCCTCTGAGATTTCTACTGTCTATGACCTACATGCATGGGAAATAAAAATTCTGAGTATAATGGGAGTGGAATAGAGATAGTAATTAAACCCTTTGTTACACGAGACAGGTAAAATAATGAGTGCACTTTAAAGATCAGCACTGTGTGTGCTGCAAGCTGCACAAGGATGTCTATGCCTCAAGAGCCATTACATGATCTTCCTTCCTCCCACTGTGGCTTTTAATCTCATCAGTGCCAGGATTTTGTCTCCTCTAAAAAAAACCCAGGGGAGTTCAGTAGGAGCACCCTCTTGCACTTTTGGAGTGTCACAAGCGGTTTTGCCTTTAATGGGAGGCACGGTAAATCAGTGGCATCTGTATCACGTGGCTGAGATAGAGACTTCCCAAGTTCCTGTCCAACCTATATTTGCCTGAGAGGATATATACTGTAAGTAGTTGGCTTGGGTGAAATCAATGTAGGAAGCAGATTTGTTTCATTGCTTTTGATTTTGAAATTCCTGACTTGAATTCAGCATGTCTGTCTGTAAATCTGAGACCTTAGACTATGGGCCACATTGCCATAAAGATCTTTGATCATGGTCCAATATTCTCTTTCAGATTATTGTTTTATGGAATTGTGATAAACCCCTCCCAGCCAAACACCGCTGGCCTGCCACTTCTGTGCCTGTCATAGTCATTGAAGGAGAAAGCAAGGTAGGTGGAGAGGAGCATGATGAAAGGTTGCCTGCATCCTCTGATGGGGCGGGAATTTTATTTTTCCAGTGGCTTTGGTGAAAGCTTTGTAGTTCCCAACAAAATGACAGCTCTCTTCTATTCCTTGGCCTTTTGTACCAGCTTAGTTGCAGATTTGTGTTTCATGCATGGGCTCTGTGCACTCAGAAATCATCAGAATGGTGACTGATGCCTTAAATCTGAGATTCACAGGTGGAACCCAGTTTTGAAATGTAACCCTGCCAGTAGATGCTGACCCCATCGTTGGAGATTCCATCTCTCTGCAGGTGCATGAAAGTAGTGATGCAGCTGCATTCACTGAGTCTGCGATGTCACATGCAAGACTTGGGGGTCAGCTGTGGACTCAAAAGCACAGTTGAAAATGAGAACTTGCCTTTGAAAAGTATCTTCTTTTATGGCTTTGGGAGGTACTGCTGCCATCAAAAAAAAAGGAAGGGACATGGGACATTTCTGTGGGAACAAAATCACCATGTTCTCTCTTGCTGTGCAACACACCTGTCTTGTTTTTGCTTTCACAAAGTCAAAATAGGTGCCATCAGATATGACAACTGGTTTTTTTTTAAATTCACACTGAAGTGGATGATTCCTTTCCAAACGCAGGCCTGAGAGAAGCAAAACTTCTTACTTCTAGAATCTGAAGCAGATTTGAGGACTGGACCTCTCTCCAGTCTCTGTCAGCTGGCTGCAGAGTTCTGCATTGGCAAAGGGAAATTTTAATTGCTTTGCCTGTACAGTTCTATTTTGAATTTGTAATCTTGTCCTTGATCTTTTCTCCTTGTCACCTTAACAAGGGACAGAGAGCCATGCAAGGTTGGCAGCTAAAGGCCCTAGCCTTAGCTAGCCATGTAAGCAGTATCAGGAGAATTGCTGCAGGGCCGAGAAAGGTTGTAGAGATTTCTGAGCCTTTTGAATGTTTTGGGTGTTTTTATTTTCTTTTTTATAAAACCAGCAGAGGTGAGACAGAGGAGAAATCTCTGACCAGCTCTATGGTGTTTGTAGAAATTGGCCCCAGGCACTGTTTAGATTACAAATTACTCTCCTGAGTACACAAAGGTATGTTTATAGTGGACAGTCTCTTCCCTCTAATATCCCAACATGTGCCAAATGGCTTCTTGTGTGGAAAGCTATTTTTTTGGACCAAGCTTGCAGAGCCAGACCAGCACAGTTCAAAGGTTGCACAAAGGAACTGCTTTTCATCTCCAAACCTGGTTGAGGCCTGCTGGCAGGCACCAGTCCTCCACACAGCTGATCACAATGGTCTGCCCTTACCAAACCTTCACTCTTTCCTTGAAACCAAATATTATAACACCCATCTTACAGAATGCTACTTCAGGTATAAAAAAAATACATGGCGAGTTCTGACTCTTGTACTATTTGAAAATCTTGCACAGTCCGTAAAAGGTTAGGGATGAGAACATGGGTCTCCTGCTGGCTGCTTTCTCTGCTTTGTCTTAGTGTAAGCAAAGCAAAACCCTTGGCCCCAGCCAGATCACCTCTTCCTCAGAGCCTCCCTGGACCAAGGCCATCATAGCGATGAGGGGCTGCTCTCCTGGCAGACATTGTGAACATCCTGATTATGGAGATAGATCTTTCTCTGAATCAAGGCATAGATTTCAAAGACTTGCTCCCAAACAGGTTGCAGGGGATGTAGAACTGACAGTGTCAATTAGGAGGGTTGTATAAAACTTCTCCATGACGCTGCTTCCATAATGTGGATTCCTCTTACTGGGGCTGACCTTTGTTTTCTTGGCACACTAATATGGTAAAGAAGTCTAGTAACTAAGCAGGCTATTTTTCCTAGCCAGTGAGGGAAACAAACTGTGCTGTGTCCTTGTTAGTCTTCATCAGTTCTCAAAAGGTGTTATTTAGTCTGATAAAAAAACCCCATGGATTTTCATTTCTTACTGTTATCTTTTTGATCCAGCTTTCCCATCTTTTTCCTATTACTCTGTGGACTGTTATCCTATATCTTTAAAGAGCTTATTCTGTATATAGGTTTTTTATCTATAGAATGGTTTAGAAGGGATCTTAAAGGCTATTTAGTGCTGACCCCCCTGCCATGGACCAAGAAACCTTTCACTATCCCAGGTTGCGTAGAGCCCTGTGCAGCCTGGCCTCGAACACTCCCAGGGATGGGGCATCCACAGTTTCTCTGGGCACCCTGTTACAGTGCCTCACCACCCTCACAGTAAAGAATTTTTTCCTAATACCTAATTTAAACCTATTCTCTGACAGTTTGAGTCCATTCCCCCTTGTCCTGTCTCACTACACGCTCTTAAAAAATGTCCCTCTACATCTTTCTTTCAGGTTTCCTTCAGGTACTGGAAGGCCATTTAAGAGTGTGACCTTTTTAAAATACTACAATACCTGTATAATTCGTCATGCCGATAGAGCTCAATTTGGTTCTTCAGCATATTCTCCTTTTCTGATGGAGAATGTTGCACCATCCTGATAGTATTACATCCTTCACACACAGCCTGGGCTGTTTGGTTTCTCATCTGTGTAAGCTTGTGAAGTCCTTCTCAGCATTCATTACCTTTGCTCCTCACACCCTGTAGGAGAGCAGAGGGACAGTCCTAGCCACCAGGGAAAATGTACTCCACAAAGAAGCTGTAGGTGCATCTAATTATCAGTATAGACCAATGCAGTTTGTCCCTAAAGGAAAGCAGCCTGCTGCAAAGAGGGAGGTCTATTCAGAAATTACTCCTCATATAGAAGGTGTAGTCTTGATTGCTGGGGTGACAAAAATTACACTCCTTCACTTTTGAGCTGAAGGGTCCTTTCCATCAAACAGAAATATGCCTCAGACAAGAGGAAATAAGAGTGAGGAATAAAATTAAGTATTTGCCTTGGAAATGAGTCCTTCGAGTGATTTTTATTTCCTCCCCTTCTTGCCTTGGATACCCACAGGTTATGAGCAGTCGCTTCCTACCCTACGACAACATAGTGACAGATGCAGTGCTAAGCCTGGATGAGGACACCGTGCTTTCAACCACTGAGGTAAGGGTCTCTGTCATCCTGGGAGTCTCCTTGGCTTCTGGGCTCAGCCTGAGCACAGCAGATACGCTCTTCTCTTGGCTTTGCCAGTGAGCAAATGTTACAAGATTTCCTGCTACACTCCTCAGATTTAACGTGTTGCACTTGTTTCAGCAATCCTGCCACTGCCTGCCATCAGAGGAGCTTTTCACCCTGGTTAATTGGCTCATCATTAGCATATGGTTCTTCCGTTCTTTATTATTTTAGTAACATAGCTGCAGGCGGGTGTAGGCAGCCAAGAGCAGTCAGCTTTAATATTCCACTCTCACTTTTCTGATTGGGGAGCTTCCCCCTCCACATTATCTGTAAGGGTGTAGGTGGAGAAGGAAGGCTTGTCAGCAGAGGGGGACTGCTATCACCCTAAAAGACAGCATTGCCACCCTAGTGCAGGATTTCACTGAGGAGTGCTCTTTCCCCATTGTGTCAGCCCGTAAAATTGGAGATCTTTGCTAGTTTAGATGCTCGAATGTCTGTGCCAAGAGCAAGATAGCACTAAGAAAAGAAAAATACTGTAGAAAACCAATTTTTACAACTGGGATGAGTATTGATTTCTAGAACCTCTTCCTGAGAACCACAAGGGAAACTGATGACAATTTATATAGAGTGCAATATTTGGGAAATACATTATTAATGATGGCCAGGGAATAGCTTGAAAAACTCGATTTTCTTTTGTTTTCCCTTTTTTCCTCTATGTTCCTGGTCATTCTGCTCTCCCCACTTCAACTTTATAAAAATGCATTTCTGTCAGTGATGGGGATCTTTCACTGATGCTGCCACTACTTATATGTCAGTGAAGAAATGCGTAACATTAGTCTTCAGTCACTGCTGTGTCCCTTAAGATGTCACCGAATTTGTTCTAAATGGATGAGATTGCAACTGCTCTTCTCCTCTGTACAGATGTGCTGTGGTTAGACTGCTCAAGAAACGGCCATGGTAGCCCTCTTTCACTTCAAAACTGAAAGAAATAGCTGACATTGAACCGGTTTGATACCAGTGTTACACCTTGGTAGCTTCTGCTAGATGAGGAAGAATATGGCTGCTGCCAAAGCACTTGGGCTTGCACAGCCCAAGGAAACCACAAAGCAATAAAAGGCATCTCTGCTTGGGCTGGACTTCTTCCTAAGCAGATTGTTGCTCAGAGTGAAGGGTCCCATCTCTGCTGCCCTGGGGATCATGGTAATACCTCTAAGGCACTTCATTGCACTGATGGGCCATTTACAGCAATCCAGCCTGTGGATCCCATGAGGATTTGAAGCTTTGTTTTGTTTTAACTGGTATTTAGTCAATTCTCCAAACTTCAGAGTCAGGCTTCTGGAACACATATGAAATAAACAGTGTTCCTCATTCAACTTGGCCATGTTTTACCCTAAACATTTTGAAGCACAAATACTTGTTGTGTGAGACAACCTACACTTTTCTTTGTGGTTTTGTAACTTTGCTTTGTTTTCTTTGTTGCTCCTGTGAGCAACCTGCAGCTGCTCCTGTGTGTTTGCACAGTGGGTATTTGCTGTATGATTCCCCTGGTCTCTGTGCTGCAGACAGAACCAGCTGGTCAGCTCTTGGCTAGAACCCCCCTAGCAGCTCCAGCATGTCTCACATGGCCAGGGTGCCAGCACCAGCAGCTTTGCTTGTTGTCTCTCCATGAAGAGCTGGGGGACCTCTCTGTTGCTAGCTGCTCATAGAGGGTTGTGGTGGCACAACTACAAGGCCCAGAAAAGGTAATTTAGAAACTAAGCTTCCTAAATGAGATTCAATCACGTTCCCATTGACAGCAGCAGTCACCAGGCACTTCCTCCAGACTCTCTGACCCTGGTGTAGTAAAGGTTTTCCATTCTCAACAGAACTCATAATTCCATTCTCATAATTGTTCTGTGAGAATCAAAGGTTCCATGAGAGGAGCTGATGCACACGCACAGAGGGCTGTGTGCATAGGAAATCATTAGAAAGCAGCGTGGGTCATGATCCAGAGGTTTAAGAGACTGCCAGCTTGGTTGGATTTTCCTGGTAGTCAGATGAGAGTGGCAGTGCTGCTGGAAATTACTTAGGATGACACCTGAGGATATTTTTTAATAAAGGGAGTTTTCTCTTAGGTTGGTTGCTTTAGTGCATCTCCCTGGTACAAGGGCAAATAGTTAAAAGCACAAGAGAGGGCATTGGGTACAACAGTTTATTATTTATTTAAGTTTGAGATTCTCGGACTTCTCTAGAGAAAACAGATGTCACATTTTATGGAAAAGGCCTTTATAGGGAAAAAACCCTTCAGTTCTTTCATGTGGTATTGATTTGGATGAGATCAGAACTATCACAACGGTAACTGGTTTGTGCACATTGTCTTTCTGGTTGGCCTCAAATTCCTTGAAACAACTTTAAAGAAAATAACCAGGCCCCAGCTTGGTATTTCAGCCCATGTGCAGCTCTTCTGTTTCATAAAAAACACTTGTAAATGTGAGAAGTCTGACAGTAATCAACACAAAATGTGACTGTTCTCAGAGCAGCTATTCTTTATCTAACCTCTACACCCTTAACTTTGACTGCATTCTTGGAAGACTTTTCAAACGTTTTTGAGCAAAGTTTTAGGTCCTGCTGGTACTAACTGAGGGGAACCTAATGTGCAGTGCAGAAACAAAGCCCACTTTTTCTGGGGTTTGACTAGGACAGCTAGAATTTTGCATAAGTCCTATAAAATTTCAGTCTAGCTTGAGCTCCAAAATCTAAGTTGAAGAGGAGGGACTGCCAACCATTGATAAAATTTTTCCATATATATTTTCACCAAACTCTTTTCAAATATAATGGTGACCATCCCTTTGCAAGCTACCCCGATCATCCCTTTCCTAATATCACTAGATTTTATTCCATAGGATCATGGGGTAGCAATGTCCTGTCACTTCTCAATTCTCAGGGATTTGAGTTACTAAAATAGTTACAGCAAGACAGTAAAATAAAAAATAAATGCCATTGCCAGTATTTGACATACTCTTGTGGCTCATACAATATAAAGCATTTTTTCTTAAAGTTTAGGTTCCTTATGCCATTTAATTAAATGGGAATTTTATACTTCTCTTTATTAAGCTATATGTTGAATCTTTTTGGTTGTATTGACAATCTTGGAAGTGTGACTGACGTGGTCTTCAGAAGGCTCAAAACAGTTGGAAAATATGAAAGTACTCTGCACTGACCATCTATTTTATTCTCACTGAGCTACGTTTACCATTTAAAGTGTGACTCCTGATTTTCCAAACTCTGTGTTAAGAGTGATAAAATGGTAGGTGCAATGCACAAAGATGTGCAAAAATTTCAGTTTACCACATGGCTATTACCCCTTGGTGTTGCATTGAGGTATAAAATACATGCACCTACACCCATTCTTTCTGTAACTTGAAAAGGTTTGATATGTAAAGGGCAAGCTTGAAAATGTTAATGTAATGCTGTGATGCTCTAGACTCCCTTTAACAGGAACCATTAAAATGTGCATAATTATAGGGCAAAATGTCAAGCAGTCAGTTTAATTTACTGATGAATACACAGAATTACTGTTTTGCAACAGTTCCAAGATTTTGAATTGCGAATTAGTGACAAGGTAGTATTTTGTTTTGTTGACATTTATTGAAACAGTTTCAGTATTCATTTGGCCTGTACCTTTGTCCACAGGTGGATTTTGCCTTTACAGTTTGGCAGAGCTTTCCAGAGAGGATTGTAGGGTATCCTGCACGCAGTCACTTCTGGGACAACACTAAGGAAAGGTGGGGGTATACCTCCAAGTGGACTAATGACTATTCCATGGTATTGACAGGAGCTGCTATTTACCACAAGTAAGAATCCAGAGCATCTGCTATCCTTCTTCTGTATGAAACATAATAGTAAAGAGGGGGTGGGGGTGGGGTGTGAAGAACATTCTTCCGGGGAGGGAAAAAAATGGAAAGATAGTGAGTGGGTCTACTTTTTATGGGGTAATAATTTAAGTTCTTGGTTTAGCTCTGGGGATCTGGTAATCATTATTGCACTTGTTGGGTCTCTTTGAAGTCACTTGTGTTTTGAGGCAGTCGGACTGCTCTTTTTAACATCAGGAATTGCACACTTCAAAGAGTTCCCGAATTCATTAAGCTGCTTGGCTGAATGGCCTGTAGCGTAGCAGAAAGGAGGTTACTTCAAGACCAGCTCTGGGTATGTGTTGGCTGACAGCTGCAGACTGAAAAATCTTCTGGCTACTCTAGAAATGTAGTACAATGGGCATGTGACAGCTCAGCATATTGCAGCACATTGGAGAAAACCTATGTTGTTAGAACTTCAGCAGACCAAAGTCCTCTCTACCTTTAAAGAGAAAGGAAATTCTGGAGTCTCTAATCCACACCCCCACAAAGGAGAAGGCAGGCCACAGAGACCCAAGGGAGAATAATTTCAACAATAAGAACAGTAGTAGGGCAGTTTTAATAAGAGTTCTTTCCAACTGAACAGTTTGGAAAGAAAATATGGAGGATGGATTCATCAGTGTTGTCTGTCACATGGTAGCACTGTGGGGCTCTCCTTCCTACTTGTTCATTATCTTGATACGTAGGCATGCATTCTTTTTTTCAACCTGGTTGCAAAAAAGACATGTGTTCTCTTTCTCCTGTAGTACTGTTCACTGTCTTGATGAGAAACTGATTTGTTTTGCCTTCTTGTTGGAGGGTGAGACTGAAGAGAAGAAGTGCTGTATGGGCAGTTGAGTACAAAACTTGGGTCTCAGCTGAGATAGAAATGTCCTGGATACCTGAAAGCCCAGTGACTTGTATTAACAGCTCTGCTGTTGGTTTTCAGATATTATCACTACCTGTACACTCATTACCTGCCTGCCAGCCTAAAGAATATGGTGGACCAACTGGCCAATTGTGAGGACATTCTAATGAATTTTTTGGTGTCAGCCGTGACAAAATTGCCTCCAATCAAAGTAACACAGAAAAAACAGTATAAGGAGACCATGATGGGACAGGTACGTAATCACAGCATGTTTTAGCAGTTGGGATGTATTGATAATGTAACAGGTTCACTTCTAGGTTAGGTTTACAGAGTGATACAATTCTGTCAAATATTTTTGCAGTTTCTACTTTAGCAGAACTCTAAATAGACTTTAGATATGCTTATTATAATGAAGAAAAGGGAAAAATGGCAAATCTGCTGTGGATGCTGCTTCCCTTCATAGTTTTCTGACACAGTGTTATTCATGGTGATCCCAAACTCCTGGAACTGAGGACTGTGGTGACTGAATTTCACTTAAACTCTAATTTTCTAATGAAGTATTCTAGACCCAAGACCTAGTCATGGAATGCTAGAAGCATAAGTAAATTCCAGAAAGATTTTCTATTTTTTATTATTATTAATTAATATAATGTACCAGGCTGTCCCTGTGCTATTTTAAATTTTATAGTGTGATTCAAGCACTGCCACTGAACTGTCACAACAGAGATAATTTGTGATATGCAAGTGTTTTTCCCCACAGGGAACATTTTATCCCACAGTCGTGCCATCACTCACTAGCACCCATGAAATGCTTGCTTTAGGTCTTCTTTCAGCTACTGGATAATTCTACTTCTGTCATTGCAGCAGTACTTCTAGTAACAGGGATACATGGCAGTGTGGGGACACTTGTTCTCCTACCCTGTGTGAGAGAAAAATGAGGGGGAGCAAGTCCTGCAAAACCTGCAAGTCCTGAACAGCCTCCCAGCTGTGCTGCCACAGTGTCTGGGATTCTCCATGCCAATACTACCATGATTAGTATGGGACAGGTGAAAGAAGGACCCTCGATTTTCCCCTCACATTTTCTCCTGGTAGCATTACTTGGATCTTTGACTGGGGAGTTGTCATGCCACTTTGTAAACTCCATTATCTCTATGTCAGTGCTCTTGCACCTGCGGTATCGGTACCATTGGTAGCATTCAGCAATTCTGACTCATCTGGGTGCCCAGGAGACCTTCTGTGAACAAGAAGGTGCCATCCAGAAAGTGCCTATTGCTTCCAGTTTCAGCTTCACCTCTCCACAGGGCTGTGCTTTGGCTGTTTGACAAAGCCTGAGCATTCATTTTTCATCTTGCAGCACGGGTGACTCGAGTCAGCCATGAACTATAACTCTCTCCTAAAGACAAGTTGTTCCTGCAGCTTTGGGAAATGTAATGGACCATGTTCATAATTCCTTGAAAGACAAATAAAAAATTAACATAACCTCCGTGTTGTGACAGAGATGAATAGTCGTATGGAAATTCAGTGTTAATGGCCAAAATATCTGCTATAATCCTCTAGCAACAAGCTTTTACTTGCTGTTTAGTGGCTCTGTATAATTAGGAGGCTGTAATCAATGCACATTATAACCTACCTCTTGAGCTGAACCAGACAGGCCTTGGACCAAGATCAAGTCTGGTACCATAGTCATTTGGCAAGTCCCTGACTTTATCTGTTTCTTCATGTTTTAATTTACATCCTTTGACTTTATGAATTTATTTTTAAAGTATAGTGGAAACAAAAGTGCTATAGAGATGCATGGGAAGGGGCACAAAAAACCCCCTAGGTTCTCAGTATTCATACTTTATCTTAAATAATAGTTTTATTAGGTTTACAAGTTCTTTAGGTACAGACAAAGAAAAATAGCAGCTTTAAAGCTCCTAGGGCCTTTTTTTTCCAGAGCTGCTGAGTTTCAGTGGACTTCCACAGGTTTGCAGCTGACCTGAGCTTTGGAAAACAATGCCATAATATTTTGCATGTATGCAGTCAAAGACCATAGTGTTTGCCTTGAATCAGAGTTTAATATGATATATTGTGGCAGTTCAGTTCATTTTTTGAGTCTGTGAGACAGTGCTGTTTGATGCACTGGACTTGGCCAGTGGGATTCCTGGAAGCACCTTGCTTTCCGGTGCAGGGCACCTACATGAGCGAGTAATGCCAAGCACATAAGGACATCTACTTAGTTACACACTTGTTGAAATTACTTGTGTATCAATTTCTGCAGATCTGAACTGCAAAAGTTCAGGTTTGATCCTAAATAATTGCTTTCCTCCTATGGCTGAGGACTGTGGGCAGCCACTGCCCTGGGCTTGGGTGTGCACCTCTTCTGGAAAGCAGTGGTCTTCTTTTTTTTCCTGGTGGTTTTTAAGAATTTGCTGTATCTCTGAAATAGCTGGAGAGTTTGAAGGAAAGAGGAGTGAGGGATAGGATGATATAGAGTGCTGGGAACAATTGGGAGGGCTGCTTGGGGGTGTTGTGTTCCACAGGCTGGCTCGTGGTGCAACTCATGTTTCCGTGCTGCCCTGTCTCTGCTCTGTTTGGGAACTCAGGTGTGTCCAGCTCAGCCCCGCTGGATGCGCTGTGGGCAGGGTGCTCTTCCTCCTCTTTGAGCCCCCCAGGCAGGTTCCAGAGCCGCGCGCCCCAAGCTCTGGCACAGCCGGCACCACGGTGCCCGCCCGGCCCGGCTCCCGCCATTCCCCCGTCCCGTGGGCCAAGGCCTACTCTGATCTCTGCTCTCCTCTCCTCACAGACGTCCCGGGCCTCGCGCTGGGCCGACCCCGACCACTTTGCCCAGCGCCAGAGCTGCATGAACACTTTTGCCAGCTGGTTTGGCTATATGCCGCTGATCCACTCGCAGATGAGGCTCGACCCTGTCCTCTTTAAAGACCAGGTCTCCATCCTGAGGAAGAAGTACCGAGACATTGAACGACTCTGAGGACGCTGCTGAGGGGGCCGAGCCGCCCTCGCCCGTGTGGGAGCCCAGACTGTGCCGTCGACAGCGAGCGCCCGACCCCGCCAGCCGCGTCCCGGTGCCGGGGCCGCCGCTCCGGACTGCGCCCAACCGCCGGCAGGCTGCTGTCGCTCAGACTAGGTCGTGTACAGTTTCATTATGGAACATTAAATAATTATTTTTGAAATGATTGCTATGCAGGTTTAAACTTTTTTAATGATCAAAAAAAAAAAAACCTATTAAAAACAGAGTTCTTTCTTTAATCAAAATTGTGTTGGTTGTGAATATTTCAGAGCTGCCATTTCTTTCTTTTATGCATTTGATTGTCAATGCAATTTTCATTCCTTTTTCCCTGCACAGTTAAATGCTGGAATCTCACTGGGAGAAAATGCAGCGGGTTCAGAAACAAACCGAGTACAAACAGGACAGAACTGAATTATTAATATTTCTTATTTACTACCAGCTTTTTGTTTTCTGTTTTCCCCATGCCAGTAGCAGCCCCTATGGCTAAACTCCTTTGGACAACTGGAGAACTGCCAAGGAGCCATATGAGAGGGTAGATCCTTCTGGTTGGGGACCTGTGTTTTAGAGGCAATCAGCCTTGCCTTGAAGGGAGAGGGGAGGATTACTGTGGAGGAGCGTGACATGGAGCACAGGGACACCTACGCGCTGCAGGGCCGTGTGTTGTGCTCAGAGGCACATCCTGAGTGTCCCTGCCCATGGATGGCAGAGCACCCTGGGCAGTGTCCTGTGGGACACTCTGAGCCTGTGCAAGTCCCTGCTGTGGGCAGTGGTGCCACTTGGCACCTGAACATAAAGAAGTAGCTTCCTTCTGAAGGTAAAAGGAGTGTTGGCAGAAAGCAAGAAAGCATGTTGATGCTTGCAGTGCAGGAATTTGGCCTGTAACTGGCTTATTTGAAATCAAAGCATGGGCTTCCCTTTTTTCGTTTGTTTTGGTTTTTGGGTTCTTTTTTTGGAAGTGCAAATATATAGTGAAATTCCCTCGTGGAGTTCTGACACCTGAAATAAAGCATATGGTCAGACACTGGGTCCTGGCAGCAGTGGTGTTCCCAGGAATGCTAGAGGCAGGGTAACCCACACAAAAAACCTGCCTCTGAAAGACGAGTGTTGCTCATGCTCCAAAATCGGTTTAGCATTTCAAATATAAGTATTTTTAAATTGAAATATTCCAGTTGTTTATATCTTTGTAATCCTTTGCTTACTTATGTGTTTCTTTACATTGAAGGATGAAAATGGAAGCAGTGATTTGGGTCAGGAAGATGCCATTCCAGTTTGCTAAGAAAACAAGCACTTTAAAAATGTTTTGAACTCTCACATTTTGGGGTGCTCTGTAATTATCCTCATCCTAAGAGGAGCTCTGTTAAGTCACAGCAAGAGGGTTTAGTGTCGATGCCCAGAAGACCAGCAAGCCTATCTATACCTCACTTCTTTGTAAGCAGGCAGTCTGGTAGCAGGGATGAAGAGCAGTGACTCTTCAGTCACTACCAGTCCCATCGAGTAGGGATGAAGAGTAATTGGACCAGAATGACCACCTGTTTCATTCAGGCTCAGGCCCCAATTTAATATGCAGCTTTAAACAACTCTCATAACCAGGTCATGCCTCAGTTTCCTCTTTGTATAAGTAATAGTTACTGGTTGTACAGAGAATGCTGTGAAGCTTAAATAATTTTTCTTGCTGGTAAGGTTATTATCTCTGAACAGACAGTTGCTGTAAAAGTGCAAAGCACATGTTACTAAATGTTGAATGCAACCTGACATGTAAAGACTTGCAGAGAGCGCTTTGTTTTGCATATGTATTGCAATATTTGAACAGAGCACATCGAGTTAGGACAGGACCATCAGGTTCCTGACATTTTGTTTTAGAATCATAGAATGGTTTGGGTTGGAACGGATCTTGAAACTATTGGATCTTGGAACCATCTAGTTCCAACCCCCCTGCCACAGACAGGGACATCTTCCACTAGACCAGGTTGCTCAGAGCCCTGTGCAGCCTGGCCTTGGACACCTCCAGCATGTTCTGGGCAACCTGTTCCAGTGCCTCAGCACCCTCACAGTAAAGAATTTCTTCCTAATAGCTGATCTTAATCTACCTTCTTTCAGTTTAAAACCATTACCCCTTGTCCTATCACTACATGTAAATCTGAACCAAATCTTTAAAGGAATTTGCCAAAACATGTGAGACTGCAGCTAGTGACTTAAGCTGCTGAAAGGAAGAGGTGCCACTTTTCCCTCAGTTCCTGTTGCTCTCCCAGTCCGTGGCCATGCAGTCTCACCTGACACCTTCTGCCATGGTGGTGGCCATGGGCTTCTGTGAGCCCATTCAGTTCTCTAAACTCGTGGAAAACTGTCCAGTGATTTATTGGATCTTTCTAATACCATTTAAAGAATTAAATCAGCATGTAGAGAGAAATGTAAAGAGGCAGTGGTAGGTAGGCAAGGCCAGGGAGGGAAGGGGGAGCAGGATATATTTCAGTCTGTGTTCAGGTGAGCTGCTAATTCAGCTGCCCACATCTCATAAGAATCTGAACCTCACTTCCCTGTGCTCTCATGTCTGTGTTTGGTGATCTGCATGGGAAGATGAAATCCAGTGATTTGATTTTCCAGAGTGAATGGCTCAGTAGCTCCCATGACAGTTTTTCACCTGGAGATCAGGTAGCTTGTTCAAGGACTGGAATAGACCTTCTCCTTAGATTTGCTTTTTGGAGAACGTGCCAAACACCGGATGAAGTTTTCAGGGCTCAGGTTTTGCTCATGTGCCATGTGCAGGTGAGCACCATGACCACAAAAACATCTGCACCTCTGGGAAGCAGTCACGGGTCTGTAGCCAGCAAGAGGGACCCATACTAAAACAACTTTACAATTCTGGTTGGGTTTTAGCAAATGCCATTTGGGGGCACATGGGTTGGAGTTTCACTTAGAAAGGGAATAACTATTTTTGGAGTGCAGCAAGTCAGGCCAAGCTTTTAAGCTGTTTGACATTCTGTTATCGTCACTTTTTGGGGTGGCTGAAAGAGACTGTGCTAAAGCTCTCTCTCGGTGTGATTCGAGGCCCCTTGTGTTTACTGATTGCTAATTAAACAAGTAACAATGGAGGGCTTAGCTCCAGAAGGGATGTGGATAGGTAGGAGCATTTCTCTTTGCCGTGCGTTACCCGGGTGTAGGCGTCTTGCTGGGAAGGAATGTCCCTCACGGCCGGTCTCGAGAGCGGCCGTCGGTCTCTGTGCCCATGGCCCTGGGGCCCAAAGCAAGAACTGGACACAGACCCAGCTCAGAAACCCTCTCTTACCCTTGCTGTGGCCACCACTGGCCAGTGCTCCTAAGGGCAGCAGGCAACGCCTTCCACGTCTACCTGTGTTGGACAGAGCTGTGTTGTTTCCTTAGTGAATTAAATCACTCTTTTGTCATGTCCTAGGTGCAAGTTAATGGTTCTTTATTTTTTTTCCTCCTCTCCCAATTCAGATGGTGCTGAAACAAGGTTCATTCCTTGTTGGTCCTTTTTGTAGGTTTTTTTTATTATTATTTTTCATTACAGCAGGCTATGTTAGCCTTTACTTTACAGGTACTTGAATGCCTGATGACTTGACTGAGTGTTACGTATGTGGCCTTTTGTAAAGGTTACTGACCTTAATTTAATCAGGGGTGAGATGGGTGGATGAATGTGAATAGATCCATGCCATTAAAACAGAATAGAAGTAGGGATTAGAGTTTGGGAGAACTGATGAATTTTTAATTGAATTTATTAAAGGGAAAAAAAAAAAAAGAAATCCTTCCCAGTTATAATTTGAATGAGATATATTGCTGGAGAAAGGTTTCATGAGAAAGATGCGACACAAAAATAGGGGCAAACATCCAAGATAGAAAGTGCCTGGCACTCCTTGCAGTTCCTTGGACCTGCACAAGATTTTATTTGCCCTCTTTCTATTTTGTGAGACTCTCTAATTATTACCATACTTTTTTCTAGTTGTGAATGTTTAAGCTTTGTAATAATTTCATAGTGAACACACTGGTGTGCTTATGCATGGCTATTGAGCACTTTGATCTTTTCCATTGAAAAACATTGTGGATTTGATCAATTTCAGGTTGCAATTTTTTCCTTTAGAGCAAATTTTGGCAAAGAAATTAATCTTTTACCAATGAGCGCCTTTTCAAATAGCTCATTTACCAAAAGATGTGGTTTGGAGAATGGAAATCATCATTTGAAGCAATGAAAGAAAGAGCTAGATAAAGACTCAGATTTTTAAAAAATCTTTACATGCCCAGTGTAATATGTTGTGTCCTCTTCTTTTGCACTCCCCTACTGAAACTAAAAGAATACTCAATGTTTGCCATTACGTCTGTTACGGATTGACAACAGTTTGTTAATTCCTCCACTTAAACATCCTCTTACAGCAGAGGGTGGTTTGGTTGTCTGCTCTTTTTTTTTTTTCTTGTTTTTCTCTATTCCCAGGCAGGCTCTGATGTCTGTTCTGGAAACGTGGCCTTCACGGGCATCAGCCTGACAGAGCCATTTCCCTGGGCGTTAGTGGGATTTCACGGGAGGGACCTGTGGTCTTCCAAGAAGGGACCTGCCCCACACAGGGTCTTAGCTGGTGTCTGCTGGAAATAAAATTGCATCTTCCAAAATTTTGTACATCTCACCCTTGTTTAAAACTAAGTCAAGCTGGCCTTTATACCACTATTTTAACCATCTTCACACACCTTTTTAAAGTTGGAATTAAATTAGAGGGAGTTAAATTANTGTTTTTAGTGATTATTTCACAGTGGGTTAGTGATGCTCCAATGGGCCTTGCGACCTTGTACATAATTCTGTATATTTATTTTGAGAGAAAATATGTATAGTGTTTGGATTATGAGAATGGAAACCTGAAATGGGAATTCTTAGGTTGGCAAATGTAAAGCAAAAAAGCAAACAAAAATACAATCTTATTTTGTATAAAATGTACATTTTTGAGAAGAATTTTCTAATGCATTACCAATGTTTTCATAGTGCTGCCACATCTTTTTTAAAGTGTTTCTCCCTCTTTGTTTGACTATTGACAACATGGTGCAATTAAACCTAAAGCAAATGTGTGAGTGAGAGAACAAGAGAGAATGAGAAATTTAAAAGCCATATAATTTGGTTTACTTCATTAACCTGTATACCATCATAGGTTTACCATCTAAGATAGGTTGGTTTTATAGATAGTGTCACCAAAGACTTTTTTTCTTCAGATTTATTTTGAAAAGTTGTTAATAAAGGACATACATTTCTGTTGCAGTGTGTTCTTATTTTTAAGGTAGAGTAACAAATCTTCCTTTGGTTCTTGAGAATGCAGATTTGGCAGCAGGATTGCCACGTGTCTCAAGTCTGGGGTAGTTAAATGAAAGGCTCTTTATCTGCTTTCTCCTCAGCCTGAACTGAGCGTTGGCTCTGTGTATATCCTGTGCTTCTGCTGCATTGACAAACGTGGTGTGCAGTGTCCTAATCCAGCAGCACTGACAGGTGTTTGCTGTCTTACCTGAGGGCAGAGCTGTTGGTCTGTGTGGCCTGTGTGAAGCAGGACAGTATCCTGCATTGTGATACAGTCATTGGTAGGAAAGGTGACTTTTAGAAGGAGTCACTGTAAAGTGTATGTGCAGAAATAGTTGCTCCACCAGCTTGGAGGCCTTCGAAAACTGATCCCTGCAGGCTGAGGATATATTGATTTATGACCCATATTAATTGTTGGGGGGTATCAGAAGCCTTTCACCGTCACAGGGGTTTGCATTCAGCCCACCTGACTCGGTGTGTGCACAGAGCATCCTCTCTCTCTCTGCCAGAGCTTGGCTTTGCTGTCTCTCTGCGTAGCTGACAAACAGAACAAAGAACTGCTGAGGATTATTCTCCTCACCTGTTTCAGACATGGCTTTAGCATACAATAAGTTGTGCCTCACATGTGCTGGTTTCTCTCTGCTGATGGTACAAGCACACCGATTGCAGGATCTGCAGCACAGATGCCAACATCTGGCTGGATGAATCCCACACTGGGAAAGCTCCTGATAACGCTGGTGGGCCCAGGATCACGGCCTGTGTGTTTGAGGGTTTTGTCACTGGTCTGTTCCCATCAGAGGTGTTCAGGCTGGCCTCATCCCTTCTGGGGTTCAGACTGCCCAGGCATGAAGAGGTCCTTATACTCTCAACACATCTCATCAATCATGGATGACTTGATTGGAAGACCTTGGGAAGAGGTTGAAAAATAATCTCCTGGTTTTCAGTGCCAGTACAGATACCTTCAAAACTTTGTCCCAGCATCACTGGTGTTTGATATTGGCTATAGGCTTCTCCCTGCCATAAAATGAACACAAAATGGTTCCTGAAAATTATCTGACAACTCCTTCAGCACTTGAATTCTGTGGTTTTGCTGTTATTTATACAAAACAGCTTGTGGTAGAATTAATTTGATTAAATGCAAGTAGCTACATCTGTAGAAGCCAGCAGAAGACTGTTGTCTCCACTGGCATTTAGCATGGACTGACTGGTGTACAGCTGTAGTCTGAAACCTGACTTTCATGTTATATTTACCTTGGAGGTGGGGATTTAAATGTGGGAGTGGAGTGTGTCAGGTCCACATCTGCCCCTTCCAGCTTTATTTCATCTGAAAAGGGTCCAGTTTGTGTGCTCCAGTGTGATGTGAACCAAAATGAGGTAAAGGAGAAAACTGGGATAGTCACCTGAGAAGTGCCACGTTGACCTCAGCCAAACCCCTGCTGTCACAGTGAGCCCCTTGATAGCCTGCAGAGGTAGTGGAGAGCAAATCCAAAACCAATCAGGTGAGTGGGATCCTTGGAGACTTGTGCCCACTTCATCTCTGCAGTGGATGAAAAGTGGTCCATAAAGGAAGAAAAGCCTCCACTGGAGATCTCTCTGTTGGCATGTTAAGTGGGGGAATGCCACTGGTGTCAGTTTTGCCTGCTAGCCTGCCACACTGGGAATGAAAACTGTTCTTAGCTGGAATACACCTAAGCCAGGTCTGCAAAGTCCCTGGGAGCTTGCTTCCTTACATGAAGTGATGATCTGCCCTAAAATATTTAGCACATAATCAGTTCAACTTTGAATGCACTCCTGAGAGCTTTTTTTGAACAGTCTCACTGAAGCCCATTGTGCTGGCACTTGAATGGAGGTAGATAAGAGAGTTGGCACTGATCAACGCCTTATTTTATTTTTGCTTTTAAATGATTAGCAGAGAGAAAAGAAACAAGTGTCTGTTTTCCCTTTCTAAAGCTGTTAGCTAATTGTATCCACAATGTTATCAGAGAGAAACAGATTTTACTCGAGATTTTGAGCAGTGTGAGGTGACATTCTAGTCACTGCATGATATGGTTTATTCCACACTTCATTTCCCTGCATGACTTCCAGGGCTGTGTGCAGGTTTTATGAGCTGCCAGCTCCAGGTACTGCTGGTCCTGGGAAACTGAATTTGCACATCACCTGCATTTCTATTGCGCATTAAGACTGGATGGGCGCTCCATGCTGCCGTGGCTGCTCTGTGCAGCTCGAGCTCTTCCCTGTCTCCTTTCGGTAATTAACTATTGTCTTGCTGGTGGTGGTGAAGCAAATTAAGGAACAGTGATATTTCTTTACAGAAAATGTAGTTAAAGCCATTTCAGGGATTTCACAAGAAGAATGTAGTGTTAACACAAACTGCTGTGGTAATGACTGAAAGAAAAAGATGGCAACACTTTCTCAAAGATATGGCAGAAATGAGAATTTTGAGCCTGTAAAATATTTTCCCTTAAGTTCATGCCTTCCCCACAGAATCAGCTCCCATTCACAATCACAAAACAGCAACAAATCAGTTGCTGGCAATTGAGAGTTACATTTTGAGTTTTCTTTGTTTCTAAAATGGATCAGCAGTCAGTTCCTCCTTATATTAAGCATCCTGAAGTCTGTGGCAGCCCCAGGGAGGATTTCATTTGGCAACCCTGTAGATGACTGAAAAGGTCCTACATTTTTAGGAAGAATTTAGGATCTATTAGGACATCTTCATAGAATCACAGAATAGTTTGGTTGGAAAGAGATATTAAAGATCATCTAGTTCATTTAGACCATCTTGACTTGGAGAGATAACTGCAGTAACCCTAGTCAAATGTTTCAAAATGTTCAGCTTTTAGTTCCGTCGTGGTCTTCTATGTGAATACTAGGCTGGGCCTTCTTCTGAAAACCTGCCCCATTTTACAGTCTCATCACTTAAACTTGTGTGGAGCTGTACAATGCAGTAGGCAAGGTGTGCACCACTGTCATATCCACACTATTGCTACCATTGATGTTGCATCAGGCAGCTGGGAAGACAGTATGAAAATGGACAAGTTAAGAGTACCTGAAACTGTATTCAAAAACCAAGAATTTAAAACAGAGTTATANTTTGTAGCAGTCCAGTTAAATGGGTGCAGCCCTCTTACAGTGACAGATGCAGTTCTGTTGAAGCAGTGATCCTGTAGAAGGGTGTAGGGTTTTTTTGCAGGCTTAGTGATGATGTGGACGGGTCTGGTTTTCTGGAATTTAGTGGAAAAAGGCTGTTTTTGGTGTCCTAAATTTTAGATTATATTTAGGTAGAAACGCTTGGCTCCTCCTGCTGGGTGGAGCATTTTACAGTGGGATGATGTAATTTTATCAGTTATGTGAGACTCAATGGCTTACTAATAGAAGATACCTTCTTGGAGGGAGGACGGGTTGTGGAAGTGATAAGGAACACTGCCCCTCCTGGTTTTGACAGCTGGCCCATTAACAGGAGATATCTTTCTGGAGTTATGAGGGATGGGTTGTGGAAGAAATAAAGAACACTGCCTCACCTGTTTTTAACAGAGGTCATGAAATACGTACTACCAGCCACATTCTGCATTGCAACTCAAGACACAAAGCATGAAGTTAAAATACCTTTTTATCCAGTGATGTCTTGATGCTGCTAGATATCAAAGCACATTTACAACAGCACCTTGTGAAAGGCTGCCAGGAAAATACAGTCCTCTGCTTCCCCTGAAACAGGCAGTTGGAGTACTATGTTAATGCCAGCCAGTGACTACATTAAGATTATTTTTAATATCCAGGAAATCCTCAAGAGAAGCTAAAATAAAACATTTGTCACATTATAATTTTTAAGAAAAATGTATACCAGTTCATTGTAATTTCATTTCCCTCACAGCCTTAATAGAATTGTTGCTACTAGCACTAAAAACTGAGTCTAGCTCAGGAAGATCTAAAAATTGGGAATTGTTTATGATACCAAGCAATAATGCTGTTTTCAAAATCCAAGGATGATTTAAATGCAATCCCTTTAAGTGTTGAAATCTGTCTAGTTCGCTCCAAAGGCAAATAAGTCAAATGTATATTTTTGTCTCCCTCTCTTAGAGCAGGGCCAAATTCTGCTTTCAGCAACACTGGAGTGAATCCAAAAGTGCTACAGTGTTCCTCATGCCTTCCCTGAGCCCCAAGCTGGGCTCTCATGGGAGATTAGTNACTGAAAGAAAAAGATGGCAACACTTTCTCAAAGATATGGCAGAAATGAGAATTTTGAGCTTGTAAAATATTTTCCCTTAAGTTCATGCCTTCCCCACAGAATCAGCTCCCATTCACAATCACAAAACAGCAACAAATCAGTTGCTGGCAATTGAGAGTTACATTTTGAGTTTTCTTTGTTTCTAAAATGGATCAGCAGTCAGTTCCTCCTTATATTAAGCATCCTGAAGTCTGTGGCAGCCCCAGGGAGGATTTCATTTGGCAACCCTGTAGATGACTGAAAAGGTCCTACATTTTTAGGAAGAATTTAGGATCTATTAGGACATCTTCATAGAATCACAGAATAGTTTGGTTGGAAAGAGATATTAAAGATCATCTAGTTCATTTAGACCATCTTGACTTGGAGAGATAACTGCAGTAACCCTAGTCAAATGTTTCAAAACGTTCAGCTTTTAGTTCCATCGTGGTCTTCTATGTGAATACTAGGCTGGGCCTTCTTCTGAAAACCTGCCCCATTTTACAGTCTCATCACTTAAACTTGTGTGGAGCTGTACAATGCAGTAGGCAAGGTGTGCACCACTGTCATATCCACACTATTGCTACCATTGATGTTGCATCAGGCAGCTGGGAAGACAGTATGAAAATGGACAAGTTAAGAGTACCTGAAACTGTATTNTTGCTACCATTGATGTTGCATCAGGCAGCTGGGAAGACAGTATGAAAATGGACAAGTTAAGAGTACCTGAAACTGTATTCAAAAACCAAGAATTTAAAACAGAGTTATAGAGATCAATCAGGAAAAAAGACATATTTTCCTCTTGCTTTGATTGGTGCAAATCCCTCTTGTTTATGTTGGAGAAAATTGATTGTTTTCAGCCTAAGAAAGAGCAGAATTAGATTTTCAAAGAGTCTTGGTTTGAAAACACAAAGGTGTTTGTTAAGGAAGGCNGTTTTTTTGCAGGCTTAGTGATGATGTGGACGGGTCTGGTTTTCTGGAATTTAGTGGAAAAAGGCTGGTTTTGGTGTCCTAAATTTTAGATTATATTTAGGTAGAAACGCTTGGCTCCTCCTGCTGGGTGGAGCATTTTACAGTGGGATGATGTAATTTTATCAGTTATGTGAGACTCAATGGCTTACTAATAGAAGATACCTTCTTGGAGGGAGGACGGGTTGTGGAAGTGATAAGGAACACTGCCCCTCCTGGTTTTGACAGCTGGCCCATTAACAGGAGATATCTTTCTGGAGTTATGAGGGATGGGTTGTGGAAGAAATAAAGAACACTGCCTCACCTGTTTTTAACAGAGGTCATGAAATACGTACTACCAGCCACATTCTGCATTGCAACTCAAGACACAAAGCATGAAGTTAAAATACCTTTTTATCCAGTGATGTCTTGATGCTGCTAGATATCAAAGCACATTTACAACAGCACCTTGTGAAAGGCTGCCAGGAAAATACAGTCCTCTGCTTCCCCTGAAACAGGCAGTTGGAGTACTATGTTAATGCCAGCCAGTGACTACATTAAGATTATTTTTAATATCCAGGAAATCCTCAAGAGAAGCTAAAATAAAACATTTGTCACATTATAATTTTTAAGAAAAATGTATACCAGTTCATTGTAATTTCATTTCCCTCACAGCCTTAATAGAATTGTTGCTACTAGCACTAAAAACTGAGTCTAGCTCAGGAAGATCTAAAAATTGGGAATTGTTTATGATACCAAGCAATAATGCTGTTTTCAAAATCCAAGGATGATTTAAATGCAATCCCTTTAAGTGTTGAAATCTGTCTAGTTCGCTCCAAAGGCAAATAAGTCAAATGTATATTTTTGTCTCCCTCTCTTAGAGCAGGGCCAAATTCTGCTTTCAGCAACACTGGAGTGAATCCAAAAGTGCTACAGTGTTCCTCATGCCTTCCCTGAGCCCCAAGCTGGGCTCTCATGGGAGATTAGTGACCTTCCTTAGTTGTGAGGCCTTGGGGTGAGCATGGTTTGGGCTTGACACGTCCCCTCAAAGTGGCTTTGCTGTGCTCGTTGTGCTGTTGTGCAATACAAGTCCAGAAGTAGGACGTGACCACAGGTGGGGATAGGGCTTAGCCTCCCTGAATTCCATTTTATGGCCCTAGTAACAGAATTCAAGTCTGATACATTTAGGGGGGTAATGTCAGTAGTAAATGAAGTCTCGAGGAAGATGTTTTTTGTGTAATGAGATCAAAGATGGGTTGATATGATTCTTGGTCTTTGGGTAGGACTCTCTTCTAATTATTTAGTCTGAGGTAAAAACCCATTTAACCTTTCTGCACCTCACTGTTCCTAAATAGCAAGTGGGTATTCATAAACACCCTCATTCTGCAATGAAGAATGTGAGTTTTAGGGGTTCATAGCTAGTGCTTCCTGGTCCTTAGGTGAACCATTCAGAGTAAAGAGTAAATTTTAAAAGTAAACTTTTATTGCAGAAGCCCTGTAACTGGTACGAATTGGGAGAGCACTGGGTGTGGCTTCTTCTAACCCCTTTCATTGCATGTGTAGTTGTAGTTTCCACTAATTTATTCTATTTAATCTCTAATTGAAGCAAAGGTTTTGAAAAACATAATGATTAATGGTGACACGCAGCAATAACAATATCACAGTCACAGCCACTTACAGAAATGATTGAAAGTCATTAATCCTGCATAATAAAGGGGCAGACTTTTGAGGTCCAGTCCTGTAAGGCTACCCCAGCCTGCTGAGTCCCAGCTCATTTCAGTTATGGATATGCACTGTCTGCCAGTCCAGCTGCTCTGGAGGTTATCCATGTCCTCGTGTTACACATGTCCATGTGGCAGCAAGGGAAAAAAGGCAAATCAATGCCAGGACAAGAAGAAGAGCCCTGCTTTGCCAACAACTAGCGTCTTTCTAGAACTGTGTTGTCTTTTTTTATCTCTCCAAAGCTCTAACATTACATATTCCCTGGGTGTCCTGTAAATGAAGAAATCTGAGCCTCCACATAGCCCTTGGATTTGAACTTTCTAAGGACAACCTGCCTAGTTTGTGTGTTTGGACTGAGGCCGTGTGAATAAGTGAAGTCCTGCTGCATTTTGGAGGTGGCACACATCACCACTTATTTAATTTTCCAAGACTGCACCAATCCAAGTTTTCTTGGACTTTTGGTAAAAAAAAAAAAAAAAAAAAAAAAAAAAAAAAAGCGAGCTGGGTTTTTTGCANNNNGCCCCAAATCAAATTTTTTTTGAATGTTGGGTAAAAAAAAAAAAAAAAGAATAAAAAAAAAAAGCAGCTGTGCTGTTTCTGTCAAATCAAAGTAGGGAAATTATCAGAATTTATTTATTTATAAGCCCCAACTGCTCATCCTGACAAGGCAAACCCAGGGGGAATGTGGAGTCAGTGCCAAGCTGACCTCTGGAAGGTGCTGTGGAATCCAGTGAGCCAGCAGGAAAGGGTGTGTATGTGTGTGTGTGTGCATGCAGAAATGATGGAAAAATACAGAAGTGCCTGGACAATTTGTTTTGCATCCTGAGATTTTCCACCAATGGCCTTTAGTGCTTTTCACATGTTATGCATCAAATGTGATCAGCCACGTGGCACAGTATGGTGAAGTAAATGCACTGGGTCACTAAAGTGCATTAAGTGCCATTTATGGCATCGATTTAATTCTGTCCCTAGTCAAACTTATAATAACTGTCTCACTCCCTTATTGCTGCTTTTCCTTTTCCCTTTACTGCTGAGCAGGCAATAACATCTATTTTCTTGCCCAACAGAGTAACTCAGCCTAGCTGATAGCCCGAGCTGCTGCCATCCATCCTGCCTTGAGCCGTGCAGTAGATCAGAGCCTGTAGGTACTCTGGCAACCTGCATGGGCTCAGCGTGGGTTTGGTGAGCCTGAAAAGCCAAAGGCTTCTTTCACTGCCAGAGCATGCCAGCTCTGGTACTAGAGAAATTCAAACCTGCCCACAATGATTTTTTTTTTCTCTTGCAAGCTACGCTTTTTCTGTGGAAGCTTTCCATTAGCAGAGCAGAAGGTGTGCGGGACGAAAGATGCAAGTGTGTTAGCAGCATGGTTGGGATTGAGTCTGGAGAACTGATGTCTCTATCATAAGAATTTCTGCTGCAGGAATTTATTTATGTCATTTGCACTATGTCCCTGTTTCCCCTGTACTGCTGTGTAAGTGTTAAGTGCCAGAGCAAACTGGAGGTCAGTGCTCAGATTGTCCATGTAGAAAAAGCTTTTTCTCTGGGTGTTTTTTGGTTTTTTTTTTTTTTTTTGCCTCTCAAGTGCTTAAACAACCTCCTTTTCTACTAAAGAGTGCTGACTCTTTTCTTTTTTCACTTTAAATTTCCAAAACACTTGTTTAAATGTGTTCTGTCTTGCACTCCTTTGCAATTATCCCTTTTAATCTGGTTACAAGGTTATGCTACTTCAAATTTAAATCACATCATATTAGGGGGTTTTTCAAACCCTGTGTGAACAATGAACTTTTCACATGTAATTCCAGAATCTCCTTGAATTTAAAATAATCTCTTTGACTCCGTGATAGAAAGTTAGTGAACGAGTACTCAAAAGTAAGGCAGTGCATTTCAACCCACTGCATAATTTCAATGCTCTAGCATGGGTTGGGCAGCAAGGAAGGTGCTGCTGGATAAGATCTTTACAACACTACTGCTCCTGGAAGCCTCAGATCTCTCCTCTGTGCTCCAAAGCAGCCAACTTCAAAAGGGCCCCCATAAAATATGCTATAATGCAATTTTACACACAGTACATTATTGTTTTTAGCTGTTTTTATTGTTTTTCTAATCAGGATCCACAGCTCCTGTCTTTGCCATCTGAAGTGTCCTCACCAAACGACACTGATGTGGACCCAGGAATAGGGCCAGTTCTACTGGTGAGCCCCAGCTGCTTTGTGCCAATTTACTGACAAGGCAGCTGTAAACCCACTTTTGCTGGGTTTATATTTCCTCTGCTGCATCAGAGTGGCTCTCTGCAGCTGGGGCATAGCAGAAAACAGGGACCTTGATATTTAGTACCTACTGTGTGTCTTCTGTGAGGGATTTAGATCTTGCCCTGGCAAGGAGATGTGTAGCACACCTTTCATCTGTGGCTGTTGTAATTGTTTATTCAGTGAAGGCATCTGGAAGTGTCCCTCTGGGGCACCAATACACTGCAGCTCTGCTATGACAGGAGTGCAGGCCTGAAATTTCCCTCACAATTTGTCTAGTATATTTTAAAATACTTAAGGGAAAGAAAGGGACAACCTCACAGTGTACCAATGAGAACATAAAGCTGCCATTGGACCAGCTGAAGAGTGAGGAGCACCCAAGGGCTGGCTGGGTCTTTAGGTGAGTCAGGGTTGTGAGATGAGCCTGGCCTGGATGGTGGCCTTGGCAGAGGGTTCTGAGGGGACAGTCACACTCTCAGAGGGCTGTTGTGTACTTTGGGAAGCCAGATCTGCTTCCCAGCTGCTTCAGAGGGGCTTTCTGTGCAGACAGAGGAGGAGGAAAGGGTAGGGAAAAAGACACTCCATCTTCCAGGGAAGCTGTTAGGTAAGAGCCAAGGGAAAGGAAAATTCCAGTCTTTGGCTTCCCCTTACCATACTCACTGCTCCATTGCAGAGTCCGTTTCTTTATCTGCTTCTTCCTCTTCACTCTGTTTTTTTTTTCTTTTCTTTTTTTTTTCTTTTTAAAACATATTCACATTTTATGACTAATTAACAATTAATTTGGCTAGAGAGCAAGTGAACAGAAAGATGTGGTAGAACATATGGAGGAACACACTGTGCTTGGTCCCTGCAGATCTGAACTGAGAAGCAAGGTCCAGGAATAATCAGTTTATGAGCAGAATAGGCTGGAAATAAACTTCGGAAGAGGAAGAAAAGATAAATGGGAACCAAGTTCCATGTCATTTCTCACTGAAAATTGCAGACAAGGTGAAGAAAAGCCCTAAGGAATCATTAAAAAGATATGAGAGTAATCAGGGAAAGTGGCAAAGGTTTCCAAATTGAAAAGGAAAGGGAAGACCAATTGGGAAAAACTTTTTGTAAAGAGAAAAAGCATAAAAAAAAAAAATTCAGATAATCACAGAATCAAGAAGGTTGGAAGCGACCTTTGAGATCATCAAGTCCAACCTATGACCTACAGACTGTGGCACTAAATGTGTCATCCAGTTTTTCCTTAAACAGCTCCAGGGACAATGACCCTACCTGCCACCTCCCTAGGCAACCCATTCCAATGCCCAATTGCCCTTTCTGTGAAGAACTTCCTGATATCCAACCTAAACCTCCCCTGGCACAGCTAAGACTCTGTATAGCCATGAGAGAACAGTGGGTGTTCTGTCCTGGGGGATTTCAGGGACTAGAGGGAGACAAACCCCAACCTGCTGGTGGAGGTGACTGGGGTGTGAGAAAGAAGTGAGTTGGAGCAGAAGGTCACTTGTTATTTGCTTGGTTTCTTTTGCAAGAAATCCCTGGAGAAAAAAAGTTGTATGGGACAAGGTGAGGATTTGATGAGTGGGAGAAAAAAGTCTCCCTGAGTCTGTGTTGGGTCATATCAGAAACTGTTTGTGTAGCAAAGACAGCAGATAAGAGCTGTCTCTGAGATGGTAGAGATTTGACTGGCTCATGTGATTTTCCCTAACAATATTCTGTAATGTGCTAATAAAGGCATCAAGTCCTGTTGCTGGACTAAGGCAGGCTGGCCTCAGACCCATGACTTCAGTGGCCCAAAGCAAGGGAATGGAGGGTACAGAGGACAGCAGGGAGAGTTTGCATATACCCTGGACTGAAAATGGGGAAAGGCCAGGAAATTACTCCAGCTATGGAGCTAGAACAGCACAGGTCTGTTCTCAGGCCTGAGGCTAAATTTCACAGCTTGGCTTGCATCCACCCACCTCTATTTTTCTCTTTCCCTCTCTTTCCACCCTCAAACCCAATATGAATATGGTCAGATGCTGGTTAGAGCCAGTTCCTAACCTGTGCCATCCTTAGAACAGTGTGTGGCTGATGTCTGGGGGGCAGGGAGCTGGCACAGGCCACATCTACACCAAGGCAGTCTGTTAGGGGCAGGAGCACAGGAAGCTGGGAGCTCTGACCCTGCAGAAACACCTCCAACATGTTCATGGACCCCGATCAGGGATCTAGAATACAAAGCCAATGCTTGGTGATGCCTGAAGAGCTCAAACAGCCTGAAAAAACCACCAGAGCAGAGTACATGTTGTACATGGCTCAGTGCAGGTCTTTGATTTGCTAGATCCTGATTTTATGTGTGTTGGAGGAGTTGGCTGAGGTCAAGAGGTATCTCCATGCCAGCAGAAGGGGCTCTCCCTGAGGTGCTGCGGCTGCCGAGTCCCTGCCCTTCCTTCCTTCTTCCTCCACTCATGGCTGCATCCTCTGGGGCTGGGAGTGTTCTGGGAGTCAGGCTGCTCTCACTGCCCCTGACTTGGGCTGGACTGGACCACAGCCAGATCTCCTGACAAGGGAACAGCTCCCTGCCGTTCTCACTGCCACTCACTGGGCTGTTCAGAAGCATGATTTTTTTTTTTTTTTTTTTTCCCCCCGGGGCTCAGCTCCCATTTAAGCACCTGCAGATAAGGGTCAAATTTCCTGAAGTGCTCATCAGGCAGCTGCCTCCCCTGGGATACTTAATCATAGATTTAGGGGGAAAGAAAAAAAAAAAAA
>VWZN01006818.1:533164-558497 GCA_013396955.1 Regulus satrapa
AAAAAAAAAAAAGTATGCTGAACTGTTCAGAAAGATCCAGCAATTTGTAAGCTCATTGGAGCAATGACTTCTTTATTTTACATCCTTAGGGTTGGGCCCATGTCCTGATAATTGCTGTAAAAATTAACTCCTTAGTTTTCCTCTTGGAAGAACAGATAGCAATTTTCTTTGTGTTTTCTTTGGAAGCTGAGGGTGCTGATGGAAGATGAAGGGTTCAGATTCCCACCCTGCCTTGGTGCATGAAGAAGCTGTTTGCTCAATTCACACTAGAGGCAAAAAGTAAATTCCTGTTTTGCTTTGTGCTAACAAATGGGTACTGAATGAAGAAGTGTTAACTTTTAAACATATATGAAAACAGAAGTCCACCTAGAACAAACATTTATGTTTTAAAGGCAGGTTAGCTTTTTCTTGTGGGCAGCTCACTTCAGGGTGAGAAAAGCATTAGTTCTAATAACTAGGTTTCTGCTCAGCCACAAAGTGATGAGTCTTCCTGTCTTAGAAAGCAACAGTCAGTGGCAAAAGCAAGGACTAAATGGCCTGAAGTAGTTGTGTCCCATCTTTCAACCAAGAGATCACACAACTTAAAGCCACTTGTGCTTTGCACAACTTCCTAACGCATGGTTAGATGAGTCTATGTTGCATGAGAAAAATATATTTGCCCTTGATCACACGATGGAAGAGGTTGTTGCAGACTACAGAGATGTAGACAGGGAGTTGGCTATGGTCAAATTGAACATTCAATCTGACTGTACCTGGTTGAAGTGGTAGATTTGCACTGGACTGTCAGGACTTTTCTCCTGGGTACAGCTTGAGAGGATGCAGGGGAGGGACATGATCCAGCAGGGCCACATTCCCTTCTTTGGTCTATTACTGAGATGTTGCAAGAATTTGGCCATATCACTTCGCAATTTATGGCACTAGTTTCTCTGCCAATAAAACAGGAATGATGCCATCATCTCCAAGATGGAGGTTAGAAAGCACTAATGAAGAGCTGACTGCAATTACATCCAAATGTAGAAGGAAAATGGGCTCTTGTTCCCTTGGACCTAATGTAATAAATAAATAAATGGAGCAGTCCTGGCTTTATTGCCAATTCTATCTGATTAGATGGAACTTAATTTCTGACTTTTTTTCTGCTGGTGGCCATATTATAAAGGCACCCCACAGAACCAGCTTGACATCTGGGTTCCTCATAATTTTCCTGGGTATGAAGTTACTCTCTTACAGAATTAGTTTCCTCAGCATGCCTTTGTGGGGCTGGGGCTTTAAATCAGGCAGACACAAGCAGCTGTAGCCCTGACACGGTCATTTTACAGCTGGCTGCTGTTTGTCACCTCCCCCTCTTTCCCAGCTGCCAAAGTACTGTTTTACCTTTCTTATTGCTGTGGAGATGACATTATCTTACACTGGAGAATTTCCCTGCCATAGAGTTGCTCTGGATAATGTTTGTGTACAGATGATGTTTATGAAAGCCGGGGGGCAATTTACTTACTGCAGTGGGCACCATTGCAACACGTAAAACCATCGTACACAAATACCATTGACTAAATGGCTCCCCTCCTTCTCATAATTCATTAGCAGAACGGGTTACCTAGGGATGGGAGGGGATCTCCACCACTTGGAGATTAAATCAGCCTGACTGCCTTTCCAAGGAGCGTGCTCTTGCCGAATTGCACAGCATTGGGCTGGAGCAAACTGATGGGCTCCCTTATGCAGGTGGGCAGATGAGACAACCAAGGTGAGCTGGCTGGCCTTAAAGCCTGAAAATCTACTGCTGCAATGCTGGCTGTTCCAACACAGAAATCAAAAGACTGATGGATAAAATATGTCCCTCTTTCTTCCTGAAATCTCTCCAAAGGCCAGGCCTGTGATATGGGTTGGGCATACCAGTCTGTTCCAGAAATGGTAGATCCAGCTCACATGGAAAACTTGATTACTTTCCCTGCCTGGGCCCCTTGACTTATTGCTGTCTGTGGAAATCTGAGTAAATACTGTCTGGATTGATGACAGTCAGTGGAAAAGAACTTTCTCCAGCCAAGAAGAAGGAAAGAGAGTGTTAAGCCAAAGTCCTTCCTCTGGATGCATTGCTCTCCCAAATTCAGCTGCTCCTCATAGCCTGAGAGAGGTTGAAATGCCTGACCATGAAACCTCTGCTTTGAAGTCGTTTCCCAAGCTCCTTTTCCATATTCATCATGGGGCTTCTTTATCCCAGCAGCCACTTCTGACCACCTGTAACCACCCCTTTTATTGTTGGATGACGATCACGCTTGGAAAGCTGATGTTAGCACCAGGATGGATGTTTGCATGAGCCTGGTGCTGCATTCAGGGTGGCAGGAAGATTCTTAAATTCCACTGCTTGTGGTGGGGCTCTGAAGATCACAACTAGAAGTCAACAGTACCACTCAACATTTAAACACACAAACATACTGAAATTATTATGAGAGACGTCCCCTTTTAGTTGATCTTGCACTTTAGCTGTGACTATTAAAGTGCCTGCTTGAGATAGGAAGTTGCTTTTATTATCTATAAATATCAATATATGCATCTAATGATGTGTGCAAAGAGTAGGTTTATACTTTTTCTTAATGCTCTGCAAAGAACAATAAAAATATTTATCATAGGGAATACTTGCTTTATGCTCTCCATCATGTCAAGAAGCCACCCACTCTCCTTTGGTCCTGCCTTGTCAGTAAATTCATCAGGGCAGGGGAATTCTGGTTAGCACTTACCATAGCAAAACTCTGACCTCTGACTCCCCGTGATGGATAACTGTTGGAACCCTGGGCACAGAGAATTTTAAGCCTCCTCATCTCAGGTATAAAATCTCTTTACCTCTAGACAGTGATAGAGAGTGTGTGTAAGAACTGAGGTAAACAGATTCCTCATCCCTGGAAACATTCAGGTCAGTCTCTGGGAAACTTGGTCTAGAGAAAGGTGTCCCTGCCCATAGTGGGAGGGTTGGAACTAGATGATCTTTAAAGGCCCCTTCCTACCCAAACCTCTCTATGATGATTCCATCCACGACAGTGATTTCAGGTTGGTACTGCATGTGGTGCAGGTGACCAGCAGCTGTGGCCCCACTCCAAACCTGCCTCAGCCCTGGTGCCTGGGATAGGCAGAAGCTGGTGTCTTGTCTCGTGACTCCTGGCAGCCTTCCTTGCTGGTGGGTGTAAGGGACATTTGTGCTCACCCTGGTGCTGACTCCTGTGAGACAAACTTCTGCAGCCCAAGCCTTCAGAAAGGTGAGTAGAGAACCATTCCATGTGTCCCAGCTCACTCCAGGCTCTCTGAAATGTCCCTGTATTCACTAGTTTCAAAAATACAGGCCAATAGCCAAGAGTGTCCCTCATGGCATCAGAAAAGCTCTGTGCTGTAGCTGATAAAGACTGCAAAATCAGCCCCCTTGGTCTCCTGGGATGTGAGGAGCAATACAACTCTTACTTGCATAAGTTAGGAATTTGCCTGTGCCTGGGCACAACAGGGAACTGGGAACATAAGTCCAACTTCACCATATTTTTGTGTCTGGCAGTACTTCCCTGGGTTGGGCTGTGTAGATCATTAATAACCATGTCAGTGCCTTCCTGTGCAGCCAATATAAATCAGCGTAATCCATTTTCACTTAACATAGCCCTCAGAAGACAAAGATTTCAGCAGTCATGTTTGTTATCCTCCCTTAGGCAACATGCTAAAATCAAGCTTGAAATTGAAAATTTGAAAAATCACCTCCTGAAGCTTAACATGGTGGTCACAACACAAGAATTGGTTGTAACCATGGATTATGGGTCAATTCCTTGTGCAGTGCAGGTGGATCTGGCTTCTGATAGCTGTCCCAGTTCATTCAACCCATGTGTTTAGATTAGGCAAATGCTAGTTTTTCTCTAGGAGGACAGGAACAAATAACCTCAGGGACCAATCTCAAGTTGAGCCAGGGGAAGTTTAGAGTGGATGCTAGGAAAAATTTCTTCACCAAAATGGTGGTCCAGCATTGGAACAGACTGCTCAAGGAAGTGGTGGAGTCACCATCCATGGAGGTGTTTAAAAGGTGTGTAGATGTTTTATGGACATGGTTTAGTGTTGGCCTGGGCAGTGCTGGGTTAATGGTTGCACTTGATAACCTTAAAGACCTTTTCAAAACTAAACAATTCTATGATTCTCTATACAGCAATTTCTGTCTAGTTCACACACACCCTATATTTCAGCTGCTTCCTTTTGCTGCTCAAAATCATCCACTGAAATGTGCACTTAGTGAAAAGACCTGTGGTGTCAGATGGGCTATCTGCCCCTTCTTAACTACTGATGACGGCATGTCCAAAGTGGCATTGGCCCAAATCTGTGTAGCTCTTATGGGGACTGAGTCTGTCTTACAAATTAGAACATCTGCTTGCATGATACCAATTTTTTAGGTTCTTGACTGTCTACCTCTGCACTCCTAACTTGCAGGCCTCTTTCTCTGTCCAGCAGTAGTTTTCCCTCTCTGCTGCTCTGTGTCAGCAAGTTATGAAGAAAATACAAAGCTTTCAGCAGTAACCCTGGGGTTAGAGAAAAATGTCCTGATAACAAATATTCCTGCTATCTCCAGTAATCTTGGAATTAATAATATTAGTCTCTCCCATTTGTAGCACAGATGGTGGCTCCACAGCACAGAACAAAGATTTGTGGTGTAATCCTCCTTTCAGTTCCTGTCCTGCAGCATGTATAGTTATCCATTTTGTATGACTGGGAGAAAGAATATGCAAGAGAGAGATTAGAGAGGCCACAGGTCTTGCTCAAGAACTCAGTGGTCTGTAGCTGGTCTGTGTGAGTTCCCATCTCCCTTTGTCTTTCCCTTTTATTCTGTCCCTAGGTGACACAAGTGAAGTTGCTTTCCATAAGAAAATATGTAGGTTTGACTGGCTGTGTCTGGTCTCCCCCATGACTTACCTCAAACATGTTTCTTTTGCATCTTGCCATTCACAAACACTTCCCAAACTCTCTCCCACATGCCTTTCATTCTCTAAGGATTATCCTTTTATCAGCAAAAGTAACCTGCAAAACCCACTGCAATCAGTTAGGGGAATCCAGCTGATTTAGAGAATATTTTGTCAGGTGACAAAATGAGAATGATAGATGATGAAGATCACATGCAGCAGGATTGGAAAGCTCAGACTGGGGACTTCCCAAGAAATGTCTTCTGTTATGTGTCACAGGATTTCTTCTGTCTAGGACTGTCTTTTTCTTGGGATAGCTTGAAGAACAAGGCTGCAGAGTGCTACAGAAAGAGCCTTTGTTTGTTTCTTTGTTCTTGAGCTATGGAAGGAAGCTCAGGAAGCTGAACTGTTCTGACCCTTGGCCAGGAGCTGAACACATGTTGCTGAGATTATTTTGCAATATTGATTCTGTGCTTGGCAGTACTAAATCTTCTGCTTGTGCATAAACCTTCTCACCCTTGTTTTTGTGTCTTCATCCAAACCCCTCACTCTGCTCTGACTGCCATCTAACCCAGTGGAGTCCAAACAGTCAGCAATGGACTCTGATAGTGCTTTGCAAGCCAAAGCCTTATTGAGGCAGTAAGAAAGATGAGCAGCAAGGTGCCCACACAGTGACTTATCCCATCACTGACAGCAGACACAAGATCACAGTGATGCTGTGGCTCCTGTGCCCAGCCAGGAAGGGCTGGTGTCCCTTTGTCTGGCAGCAGCAGCTGATGCTGGAGACGCCTTTTGGAAGAGGCGGGAGCTGTGCTGTCCCTTGGCTCCATCAGAGTGGTGGGAGGAGCACACCTTACAAGTGGCAGTGTTCTGCCCACACTGCTGTGCCAGGCTGGGGACAGGGTGCTGGCAGTCTGTCTGTCCCACCACTGTCACTGGCCAGGAGCAGGGCATCAGCAGCCTGCCTTTGTGCCAATATTGGCCACGGGGCAGGGTGTCAGTAGGCAGAGTGTCATTGGCCACTGCCTGGTCACTACAAAGATATTGCAAAGTGGCCTATATACTGTATTTGGCACAGATATCTCTGTTTGAGTCCATCGTTCTCAGCTCATCTGGAATAATGATCAGCACTGATAATATCAACAGTAACAGCTCATCTCTACTCCAGCCCATCCCCTTCCCTTCCATCCCCTTTACAAACAGAGGAAGAAGGGTCAAATGCTCTTTACTCTTTGTGACCTGGCTGTCATTTACATTTACCCAGCGCTTTACACTGCAGCATCTCAAAGCCCTTTGTGTCACTATAGTAAGCAGGTCTTTTCCTCCACTGTGCAAATGAGGAGAGCAGGAGTGACAGGGACAGCTCCGGGCAGTAGTGGGGCCAGAGAGCTGCATGTGCCTCCTTCCTGGTCTTGCAGGAAGACAAAAGCACCATCAGGTTTGAGTGCTCCAGCTGCCATCTGTGATATCCACCCTGCAACATGCCACAGACAGAGGTGGGACTCCATCTCCATGTCTCCTCTGAAACCTCATCGGTTCCTTTCCCCTGTGGTGCTCCACAGTCCAATGCACTCCCATATTTTCATCACTCAGTATTTGGAGTATGTGTGTTATGCCTTAAGGCAGCAAGTCAAGCATGCTTTGTTAAGCACAATGTGTTCTTTGGCATCTCCTGTGTCCTGCCGTGTGGCAGGGAACCCTTTCTCACAGTTTTAAGTATCTGCCCCATAAACAATAGATGTGCTTATTCAGGGCCTCATTTTACTTCAGCTACTCCTCTGTCATGAGCAATATTCTTTTAATATTTACAGTGTTTTTCTGGTGCTAGCGTTCATATCCTCTCAGAAGAAGAGCTGTCTTTTCCAATGTACTCTACTAACATTCCTATCCTGAATCCTTCAAAAATATTGACTTTTCAGAATAAAGAGGAAGAAGTCCAGAATTGCACGAATCAGTGATGTAGGCATATTTACTGAAATTCTCTTGGGCAAGGGCTGACACATCTAAAGATTCACTTAAAAAAATTCTGGCACATTATGATCTTATTGAATAAAAATGAGTCTATCCAGGAAAACAGTACAATCCTGTTAAGTATTTTCAGATCCTTTGGGAAAAGGTGTTCTACAAAAGCGAGATGATGTTTATTAGAACTGAGCCGGATTAAGATCATGGAGTGTAAATAGCTCACTAAAATAGTTCATCTCAAAAGAGACAGAGAAAGAGCAACCGCAGTTTATGCTCTACAACATCAACCAGCGACAGGAAATACTTGTACTGGCTTGGTATTAAATTGAGAATAGCCAGTCCTTCAGCAGAGACCAACTCGCTAAAGGCATGTGCACACAGCAAACATCAGGAATGATGCTTTGAAACTGCAGGGCTGCAACTTTCAGGTGCTTTAGTCCTTCCATCATTTCAGAGAATCCTTTGCTTGTAGGTCAGCACTTGCAATGTGCCCTGCACTGTTTCAATATTCTGAAAAAGTGTCCTGTTTGTAGGCCTAGGGACCCATTTGATGTGGGGGTTTGAAGGTATATGGGCAGGCCTGGAGACACTCCAAGGAGGTGATGTGACATGAGGATGGGGGAAAAGTAGGAAAGCCCTGACAAGAATGGGGAGGATCAGGACTATTCAGTGCCTTGCTTGTGGCCAAAGGAAGATCCTCCAAGGAAGAGGCTGCTGACAGGGAAACAGTTCTGTTCTGTCCATGCTCAGGCACCATCCTTGCAGCTGGGGGGGTGTTAGTGCCTGTGAGGTCTTTAGTGAAGAGCTTAGAGAACATTTTTTTCTCCTTTGCAACCTGGTTCTGGATCCAGCTGCTGGTTCTCAGGGGTGTGGAAGGGGATGCCTGGATTCACACCATCCCCTGCCCTAAGCACAGAAGTGTGCCCACGTTGATGGGACGGCCTTTGCCTGACTGGGCAGCAGGTGTAGTTTCAACAGCTATTTTCTGTCTTTTCCACCCTATGTTCAATTTATTTTATGAGCTTGCAGCCAGATCATGTGGATGAGTTAACATATATTAATAAACACAATAATCACAAAGGCATTTACTCCTTAGAAACAATGCAGTTCTCTCCTCACTTGAGGAAGACCTCAGTGTCTCTTGGTGTTCTTCCTGGCTTGGGCAGGTCTCTCTGAGCTAATATTCAATCTCTACTTTCTTTTCATCCTTTAAAACCTTCATGCTGCAACGTACTGTATTCCTGACTCAAAAGCAATATCCACTATACAAATTATTGGCAGAAAGAGATCATTTTGTATCCAAGGTCAGCACACATTTACACTGAATTCATTATACAGCAATTGGCTTGGAAAAGCTTTTGAATGCTAAGATTGTTTATACAGTTTTTATTTCTTTATCTTATGCAGAGTTGGACTTACACATAGAAAGATATTTTGATGTTTTAATGGAAATCTCTAGTCATTTTGCACAGAAAATTGGAAAGAAATAGGAGTGCTGAAAAGGACTCTCTGTCCCTTGCTATTGCTCTCTCTGAATCCGCAAACAAGCCAAGAGCAGCTGGCTGCACGTACAGCCCCAGCTTTTGCAGATGCACAGCAGGCAGGTGTAAAGGAAAACCTGTGAGTTTAAATCAGACCCTCTCCAACAATGGCTGCCAGTCACACACCCTGGCCACTGTGATTCACTGTCAGGCAGGATCTGTCATGGCAAGTGATATGAGTGATGCTGGTTGACATGTTGTGTCATCTGAGGAATCTGGAAAACTGTAACATGATAAAATTCCTTCATTTTTTATTAGTCTGTGTTTTAAGGAGATCTTCCTGGTAGTCATGGCTCCTGAAAAGTTTCTTTCTTTTTTTTTTTTTTTTCCCTTTTTAGGGAAAGAATTTCCATCTTATCAAAATGACAAATTTCAATAGCATCCCACTGAAAATTTAGGAAAAAATAATTCCTAAAATCCATTCAGTTAGGTATTCAGCAATTTGTGCCAGAAAACTCTTCCATGGGAAATATTGTTTACTGACTATACATGAAACTTAGCTGAGCAAAAAGTTCCTTCCATCTGAGGAATTAGAAATCAGACTATGTTAGAAAAATGACTTCCTGGTCACACTTTTATGCAATCATCTCATGGAGTTTGACTGCCCCATAACAGTCTATCTTTAGCAGGATCATTATGAGCTATTGGATACTGAATTAACAAAATGCCAGCTGTATTCTGAGGCTAGAAGGGTGTAAATCAATAGTAGCTGGAAATAAATAGTGTTGTCCAATAGTTAGATGACGAAAATCAGAGCTCACATGTTTGTACGCTTCGCTCAACCTGAGCTACTGATTCCCATTGTGACCTTGGGCAATCTTTCGACCTCCTTGCGTTTTGTGCAGTTTTACTGCATAATTGAGAAGCAGCAAATCTTTGCCAAGCCCAGATTTATGTATCAAAATCTTGTATATTTGGGAAAATTTATTTTCAAAAAAGTTTCCTACTTCTACAGTGGTTCTAAGCAAACAATTCTTTAGAGTGCTATCCAGTTTCTAAAATGGGAGTGGAGTGTAAAGGAAGGAAGATACCAAGAACAAGTATTAGAGAAGATGAGCATGAAAATGTTGTCACAGAAGCCAGACTTGGCTCCGGGATGTTTTGAGAATTTGGGGAGAATTCTCCATAACATAGTGATGTATACAGAAGTTAGCCAATGCATGTTCAGTGTCTTATCAAGGTACCTTGGGTGTTTTTGGACAGACGACATTGCTGCCTGCACTGCTGCTCTGCCTTGCCTGCTTGCCTGCATGTATCCTTGCTGCTTTCTTTGCTATTCATATAGATCTTAATAAATCATCATATTTAGCCTTCTGATTGATGGAGTCTATGTAGCTCTATTGCCTGACTGGGGCCCGATTTCTCTGTACACATGCAAATACCATAAGCTGCCATACTAAACGAACATTCTTCTCCTGCAAGGATGTCTCTTTGAGTGGATGAAGCCATACAGAGTTGCATTAACTCCACCTGGTCTGGAATCTGATTGATAATTCAGTGATTTATTTACCATATATATTTTACATGAATCCCTGAGGGACAGAATATAATAAAACAGGCGCAGGTATGAGCCAAAGGAGCCTGACTTGCTTGTCCTGCCTGCATAGGAATACTCAGAACAGCAGCTTAGCTTCTAGATGCTCAGAGAAGTCACAACCCATTTTGACATCCTCTTGCCAGGATGTTTCATGCTGCATGTTATAACTGAAGGATTGCTGGGGAAGAGTGAATGCAAACCAGAATATTTTCCACTGAAAAACAACAGGGCAGAGAGGGGGAAGGAAACTGAAACAAGATATTCTTTGTCCTGGCTACAATCCACAGACGTTATAAAAAAAGAGCAACAGGAAAACCTAAGATATATGGGTCTAAGAGTTGTGTTTATGCTTAAATTTTATATTTCTAGTTTCTAAAAAAAAAAAATCATTAGACGATACTGTATTACATGATGAATGGTTTATTCATTAATTTCTTACCTTTTTGTTAACCAAGAACTATGTTACAGCTAATCTGAAACCGTTATTTAGGGAAAGCCTGGGACAACATATGACATTCTCAATATTCAGATAAGATAACTATTGTCAGTCCCTAGCATCTAAAGGAGTTCAGTTATCCAAAACTTCTTTTGAAAAAACAAGCAGGTGACTTGAGAGGCCTTCCTGTGATTTGCTCACTTCTCTGAATGCGGAAGATGTCATCCATGACAGTAGTTAGTGATTTATGTTAAAGTTGGATAATTTGCTCCAAACCACCAGGTGCTGTGGTACAGAGCACACACAAGCCTTCTTTTCCACACTCTAAAGTGGGGCTTTGGGTGATTTGGTCCTGCTGGGTGTTTCTGACATAAAAAAAGCGCTAAAATACTAATGCTGTTTGAAGGTCTCAGGTGTATTGCACGGGGGTCAAAGGAGATGTGGGTCCTGCTGATGTGCAATCAGTATGAAAGGGGGACCTGGCTGGTGAGCTCCAGCTCTGAACTGCGGGCCTGCAATGGCTTGGCACTGCTGGCTCAGGGAGCCAGCAGCTGTGGTGGAGGCTGCTGGAGCAGTGCAGTAAGCCCCAAATGTCCTTTGTGCCTTTAGTGCTGCCGAGTGCCCCACATCCCACCTGGCCAGTCTGCACGCAGGGCTCAGAGCACTCTGCTCTGCCTCTGGCTGGAGCCTCTTGCAGAGTCACTTTGTTGTGACAGGGAAATGTGAATATGAGAAGAGCTCCTCTCATTGGCATTGCTGTAGGTTTTTCAGTTATTTGACAGAGGCAGAAAGATATTCCCTCAGTCTCCCAATATTTTAGAGTAACAACATTTATGAAAGGTCCATCAGCTGAAAAAGGAGGACTTCCAAGGAATCAAAGAGCAAGTTTGCTTTTTCTTTTTGACAGGAAGGCAGATGTAAATAAGCAATGTTGAGTGTTTGCCTAAGAGGAGCACTTTTGATCATTTTTTTTCCTTGTTCACCTCATTGAAAGAGAGAAGTCATCACTGCCTTACACAAAACCAAATTTAGACTGGAACTTCTTTCTTTAGGAAATAATCCTCACTCTTCTTCCCAACTTCTTTGTGCCTACCCCGTTTGTATTTCACTCTTTCAAAGGAGAGAATTTACTAAATAAAACTTAAGGGGTATTTTTGGATCCAGTTTTACCTTTTCATTCAGTAAAAGGATTTCCTTTAAATTTTTTGTTCAGTTAGTTAAAGGTACAAAATATATCCACCTTCAATATCTGATTTATTTTTCCTCTCAAAAGTCTGCCCACGATTAATATTTCTTTAATTCTATGCAATCTTTTCAGACTGAAATTCCTTACTTAAAAAAAAAAAATAAATTGTCACTGCACATTTACATTTACTTTGTGAGAATAAGATATATATATCTGTGATACTAATGCTAAGATTTACAGTGCACCCCAGTGTGCGCTTTGAGAGATTGGCAGTGAATACTTGACCTCTAAGGTAGGATGTGTAGGCAAAAGGTGAGTGAGAATTGCCTTGGACAGAAGTTAAGCTCTCAGTATATTACAGTGACAGTTCCCCTTCAGCTTCCCCCCTTGCCTGAAAATTGACTTTTGTACCCTTCTTGGGGTTACAAACCAAAAGCTGAGCGGTGCCAATTCCACCTATTCTTTCTTGATCAGTTCTGTTGCTGCTACATCTTTTATTAAATGAGGTCATCCAACATAATTTTCATGACAATTTTAGGGTTTTTTTTTTCTTTTTTAGCTTTTTATCTTTGTAGTTCACCTCTAGCTAGAAAATTTTAAAGCACATTAATGATGTTTCCCATAGTATAACTTTTCAGTGACTTCTCTGCAGTGTAACCTCTTGGTAGAGCACTGCAAAGATGAGTTTGATTTCTCTGTACTAATGCTACACTATATGACTTCATGGGTGATCTTTAACTCCTCTCTTTTAATTTTTTTTTTTAATCTGTGCAGTGAGGATAGTTATTGCTTTTCACCTTTAATAGTGGGAATGAAAACCCCTCCAGTAGGATTCAGCATCAGTACTTTGCCCATTAATTCATTTTTCTGAGGTTCAGTTACTTTAACATAAATTTCTTAACAGTTCCTTAACTCAGGCTTTGCACTAGTTTTAATGATTGTTATCCCAGTAGTATCCCTGCATTCCGTTCCTCCACACTATTACTACTGCTGTGAAGCTGCAAACACCACGTGGCCATGACAGATCAGATGTTCAACTCTCCTGCTCTGGACCTGCCAGCATTGCTCTCCATACATTTCACCCAGCAGTTTTCCCATCCAGCACAAACATACAGAAAATGCAAATAAATCATTTGTAACCTACACGATAAACAGCTCAAGGAATAAAAACCAGACAAAACCAGAGATGTGAAGAATGGGCCCAGTAAGTTGAACCCTGGCTGCAGCATTGGAGGTCCAGTCCTGCTCTTACTGAAAGAATGACTAAGATTCCCCTGGAGCTAACCAATGATAAACCAATATATATAGAATTTTGCTATGTATGTGAATGCCTACCCACGAACAAACTGAGGCATCTACTCACACTGCTTCCCTTTCAGCAGCCAGAGTAGGCCTGTATTTTTTCTTTGCTTTATTGCTCTTTTCTCTCTGGTCTTCTCTAGGCAGAAATTCTTCATCAGTTGTGAAGGACTGCAGCCCTCATCCAGACTTCGTTTCAGCCCTTTGCTCCTTACTTGATTTGTGAACAGAGACCCAAATTTATTTCCCCTTGTTATTATTTAATTCTGCAATTAGATTGCATTGGTTTGCAAGGCACTTGAGGTTGTAGATTTCAGGAGAGGTGGAATACGAAATAAATGTCTATTGACTTGGCAGGGCTGAGGATGTCTCATTGATTCCAGTGTTCTCTGTATTATTCTCTGTCTGTTCCATGTTCAATATACCCTAACTCTTCATTCCTTTTTTTTTTTTTTTAAATTGCTGCTGCATGTTTAATGCACGTCTTCATCAAGCTGTCCACAATAATGCCTGTATCTTTTTCTTTGGAGGGAACAACTATTTCAGAGCCCATAAATGTTTACAAGTACTTTAAAATTGTTTCCCACAAACCACATGCCTAGGCTGAGTTTCATCTAGTATGCTATTGTCTGATTACCTAGTTTGGTTTAGTTCAGTTGAAGCTTCTTACAATCTCATGTCTTAGCTAGGCTGAACTATTTTTTTTTCATCAGCATGTTTTATTCCTTCCCTTTTCCTTTCTGCAGGTTAATGAATGTATATTTTTATTATGCATTTTATTGTTTTCATGATGAGTTGAAGTAAGATATATAGCTGTTTCCTTGAAAGGGAAACAAGACAGCTGTCTATTGAAAATGACCCCAGTCTCAGGTTATAATTTCTGAACAATGCTATTTGTTGATCTCCTGGGAATGGGTTTATTGACTTCTTTTTTATGGCACCTTGAATTGCAATTATTTACAAGCATAAGAACACATGGTTTTTCTTTATCTGCATTTATATGAAGATCAAACAGCATCTTATTCCTGTGAATACAGTCTGACAAAGTCCCTGCATTACTGGAATAAAAGTTTTCCCCCTATGTTATGGATGGAAATAAAAATCTCTCAGGAAAAAAGATTACAAAAGATAGCAGGAAAGATGTCTACCAATCCCAGTCTCTTAGTTAGGCATGGGACTGAAAAGCAATAATACTTTTATGATACTTTTCTGGTCATCAAGAGTTCCGGTTTCTCAGGAATTTTCACAGGTAGAGTCAGTATTTGTCGTCCCTCCATGGCAAGCTTTCAACCCCTGATAAAGAAAACTCTGGTTAAAAAAAAAAAAATTAAAATAGTGGATGTTTTCTGAGTGGTTCCTGCTCTGCTGGTGAGGTTCTCTGAGTAGTTTCTGCAGCAAAAGGAAAACTATTTTCAGGTTCAAGCTTGGACCACAGATCTCTACTGGAGAGAACATGCTATGAACATATCTGTGTATGTTCCACACAGCCATCATCATTATGCCCTTGGCTCCAGGACAGCTGTGTCTGCATGGTAAACACTCCCATGGCTGGGTTGCTGGTTGTCTGTATTTTTACATCAGGGAGGTAGGAAATAATATGGCTTTAACTACTGGGGAGAAATTTCCCTGAGGTTTCTCCAAATCTGCACAGCCAGCCAAGGATAGCACTGTTAGAAGCAGCTTTTCTGCCTTTAGTTGTAGGCTCTGTCCTTGCTCCTTTTTTCCTCACTTCCTGGTTAATCTCTGTTCCTAATCTTGCCTTTAATTGTCATTGCTGCTATTTCACTTGCCAAAGACTCTCAGTGGGTTTATTTTTTATCATGTCTAAATTTTTCCATGAGCTAGCAGGGCCTTCCATTGCTCCCTTCTCAGCTGGCTTGCTGTTGACTCCTAGAGATCATAGGACTGCAGGATAATTGATGCTGAAAGGAACCTCAGTAGCTTTCTGGTCCAAACTCAACTCAAAGAAAGGCCAGATCTGAGATCAGATTAATCTGATTGCTGTGGGCTTCATCTAGTTTAGTCTTGAAAACTTCCCAGGAGGGAGACAGCCCAAGTTGTCTGCTCCAGTATCTGGCTGTCCTGATACCCTGGTTAACCTTTCATGCTCAAACTTATGTCCTCATTTCTGTAAAACTGTGCTCAAACCTGTGTCTCTCATCTCCCCAGCATCCCTGTGCTGGCAGGTGCTATAATGTCAACCTGAAGCCATCTCTTCTCCAGGCTGAGCAAACCTAGCACTCCAGCTCCTAACATTTTTCCAATGCATTTCTTGTACTGAGGAGCTCAAAAGAATGCAGTGCCTAGATGTGGTCCAGTGGGAGCTGAGCAGGAGGACAGTCCCTTCCCACAGGCTCCTGGCTGTGCTCCCACTAGCACAGCCCAGGATGCCATTGGCCACCTTTTCTGCCAGGGCACCCTCCGGATGCACAGGAGTTCTCAGAGTCTTCGCAGCAGAGCCAGTCAGCCCCAGCCTGCCTTGGACAGAGCACAGCCCATTCATCACTCCCCTCTGGGCATAACCCTCTGACCGATTTTTACCCACGTGGTTGGCTGCCCACCCATCCAGGCCACAGTGTCCTCAGGTACAAATGGTGGAGACACCGTCAAAAGCCCTGATAAAGCTGACATATGTGTTATCTGCTGATTACCCTTTGTACACAAGCCTAGTTATTTGATCAGAGAAAACAATAGTTTTGATCAGAAATTATTTACGTTCAGTAAATCCAAGATGACTTGGATATAAGGGGTTCCTTGCAGTGCTCCTTCCAATGAATGGGATGGGACCTGTTGAACCCCAGAGTCCCAGAAATGCTTTCAGAATCTAATCACATTATCATTTTTTGTACATTGACCTTGAGTTCATTTTTGAGTTTCATTTTTCTCATTCAGGAATGTGCATTTCTCTCTTTGACAACACTTCATCCTCCTCCCTCATGAACAGTAAAGGAAGTTAATTTAATTTTTCTGTAATGAATACCTCTTTTGGCATAATTTTACCTCTTGTGTCTCTGGGAGACAAAAATTATTCCTTATTGACCTCATCTTCTTTACATATTTGAAAAAAGTTTTATTATTTACCTTGAGTTCCTATGTAGTCTTTATTTGATGCTCTCATTAGCTTTTCCAGTTTATTTGGCGTAGATTATTTTCGTTACAGCCATCACCCCATGTTAGATGATTTCTCTATCTTCCTTAGTATAGTACCTGCTGGGCTTAATGATTTATATTATTATCTTTGATTGCTTTTGTTAAATCTGAATTTCCTTCAGTTCATCTAGGAGGAACACAAAAACATTTGACCTTTATTTTTATCGCTTTTTTCTTTTCTGAGTTATTTTCTAATATTGCTGTTCTCTACAATGCTGATTACCAGCAGTCCCATACCCATATGAGGAAACCTGCAAATACACGAGATTCCATTTTATTTTAAATCCTGCTCCTCCCTTCTGTTTGGGGAACACAGGAGCAATGAAGCAGCCTAGGACATGTGGGCCCCAGTGAGAACCTTGTCACAGTGTAGCACTGCAGTCTATTTTACATACATATGACACCTCAGTTAGCAAAAGTCATGGCTGTGGTGCTGTCTGTGCAATGCCTTCCTGCCAGGAAAGCCCTTTGAGGAGGAAAGCATGATTTCATCCATTCCACAAGCATCTGAAAAAGACAAGATTAAGTAACATATGCAGGTGCTGGGAGACCAGAACAGCAGATTTAATGCTCTGTCTCCTTTGGAGCTTGCACAGTATCCCTGAACCCATGGGATTCATCCCATAACAAAACTTCAGGTAACATGCATTAAAGTACCCAAATGTACTTGCCAGAATGGAGAAACTGGAGAAGCAAAGACCTGGTGTCATTGCCTGATTGGAGATGTCCAGAAGGGCTGGTGGGCATTTTTGAAAGGGTGGGAGCAGTCTTGTTTCTTTGAGTTGTATATGGGATTTGCAAGCATTTGGTACAATGTTCTTCCTAGGAAGGAATCAGAGACAGATTTGCCCTTGGGATTGTTTGTTACTTGGTGTTATTTAAAATAAATTTCTGGTATGCTTTTTCCTTCCTTAGTTCTTTCACTTGCATTATTTAGGATCTCAGTTCTTCGTGATGTCTGTTTCAGTCAAGACTTTGTTCTTAGAAGTTCTGGTTACAGTGTAGAAGGTTGCTCCTTTGCTTCTGTACAGAACATTTCCTTAATCTGAATATTTAAAAACATATGATAAATCCCCCTGTAATTAATAATGAAGTATTTTACTGAATACCTGTGAATTAGTTGGTCTTTTAAAAAAATCAGGATAATTAGGTAAAGAGTCTTAAAAAGAAGTAACTAGTCACAAATTAGAGACACAACTGTAGCCAGGTCTTTCTCCTGCTGCTTTAATCAGAAACCCATCCTGCTCTTGGTTCNGGAAGAAGAGTGATTAAAAGCAATACACAAAAATTATAAGTATTCCCAACTGTTACTCTCTTCTACTTCTTTAAGCCTTTTGTAAATAGGTGTATTCTTCAATATATAGGATATATGTATATAATATTTACAGAGATATGGCTTTCTAAAAGCAGGTTGATGACGTTGTCAGCTCCATACCCCTGTAGACAATTACTTGGCACGATTTCTAGATTTGTCAAGTGTCAGTAGCTCCTTCTTCACTGCTTGGAAGAGCTTATTGCTTTAAGAATTGCAGTTGGTGCCTTTACACACATGGTCCTTTCTAACTGGGAAAGAAAGTGAAGGTTCAAGGAACTGCTTGAGGCTCTCCTTGAAATCTCATAACAAAATAGGAGATGGCACCTCACCAGACCAGCATTCTCTGATCTAGCCATCTAATTTATGTTTAGGGATTGCTCATACATGCCTTTCTCATTTCATAAAGGAAGGCATTAATAATTCCTGGCAGGGGACAAGTATTTCCTTCTCCAGCTCTTTTACCACCCGTGAAGATCACAGAATAAAGCCACAACTGAAGGACATTGTCTGACATTCAAACAGTGGAGATTTTTGTCTGTGGCTCTACAGCAATCAAGGGGCAACTGTGAGAAGATGCCTAAGCCTGGCACTTCCCATGCCTGTCCCAATGGCACTCTGGCTGCCTCCCTGTGCACGGCTTGTGCTGCAGTCTGGGTGGCCAAAGGAGGTGACAACCTTGCCCTGGTGTCCCCGAGGGCTGGGGACAGCACGTGCTGGTGATGCTGCTGCATCCAGCAGAGTGCCTGGTGCATGGGCCACACAGCCTGGGGGCCTCCCCAGCACCGCAGGGCAGGGCAGGGCAGGGGCCCCTTCCTCACCCCAGCTGCAGAAGTTTTGCTTCCAGCCTTGTGCTCATGTCGGATTTGTGAGTAGCCCAAGGCCTGCCTCTAACCAGGGGTATTGGCTTTGGCTGGGGTGGAGCCTCTGCTGTCACACTGAACAATGCAAATGGATGTTGGTAGGTTCCAGGGCAGGAGTCACCCTGTCTGGCCCACCCTACATCGGGCACAGGCATCCCCTGCACGTACACAGTATGCATGATCATACACAGATCAAAACTCCAGACCCACCCTTACCTTACTGCCTCAGCAGCCCTTTGTCCAAAGCCTTGGGGTGACCATGCATGCCCTGTTACTGCATTGTGTCTACCAAAAATGTCATTTCATCCTGCATTCCTTTGCCTTAAAACCCTGAATTCATTTATGGAGAATCACTGTGATTGCCAACTCAATAAATATTACTTTAATTTCTGAAGCAGAAAAGAGTGAATAGTGAGCTTGAAATGATTCACTGAAATTTCCAATGTGAAGCAGAAATCCCAATTTGCCTATGTGGAAAGAAAAATAAAATGTTTTGCTGTTCATGGATTTGAAATAGAGATACTGCTTACCAGAATAATAGGAAAATCACCAGACCACTCAGAAGAGTTTGTTTGGCAACTTTTCTAGACTGTCAAAATTTAGTGAAGACATTTTAAACCAGGAAAATTTACCAAATACTATAAGCTAAGAATTGGTATGAAAACTAAAAGACAGTATCAGGATGAATTTCTTGACATGAGAAAAGAATTAAAATAAATTCAGCCCTTACATTGTGATGCGTGCACTTAGATTGACATGACAGGGCAATACAGACTCCCCCTAGTCACACTTTCTGTATCTTGCAGGAGATGTTTAATACATACACACAGTGGCTACATCACTTCTTTTCCCTTAGTCTATGCTCTATTAATGAAGTTATATGTGCCATTTTGGTTTACATAAAAATATTCTGTTTTAACAGAAACATAAACCTGCTGTGTTGCCTGTGGTTCCCTCTGTGAAATTTTAGATCTTTAGTTTCAGTGTTTTAGAGCTTCAGGCACTGCTTTGCAGTGATGGTCTAGAGAGCTGTGTTGTCCACTGCAATTAAAACATGTGAGACTGCTTTAAAAATGTAGCATTTGTGAGAAATGAAACACTTATTCAAATCTGTTGAGAAAATTTTCTAACACAGCTACAGTATTTTCTCATCTGCTCTCTGCTTCCATTATTGATTGTAATAGAGAAGATGTATTCCATGGAAATTACTTGCACCATATTACTATAATTTCATAAGGGAAGGTCACAGAAAAAATGAAAATTAGTTTTATATGATTTTGCTTTGTAATTTGAGACAGATCTTCAACTGGTATAAAATGGCAAGTTTTGCTGAGATCAAAAGTGGTGAAGAAATTTACTTTGGCTTAGCAGCTCTGGAGTACAGAACTCAATCAGAAATGTAATACTTCTTTGTAAATTTCTGAGTGAAATCTGAAATTTTCTGTTGATCAGATTTATTCAACTATCTTAAAAAATATTTTTTTCAAGATCAGTTAGGTTTATAGCTTTTTACAGAAGAAATCACTTCCTTACTGAAGCCGATGAAGAAAAAGACATTTTGCTGTTTTCACTAGAGCATGTGCAAAATGAGTGCCTTCAGAGGCTGCTAGCAAAAATTAAGGGAATGGAGGGAGAAAACCAGGCTACAACCAGGCAGAAAACTACTGTGCTGTACTAAGTGTTTGCTCTTGCATAACATGGAGGTGTCCTGATCTCATCTGCACTCAACTCTTCATGACCATAGAATATAAAGGGGAGCTTAACAGTCCCAAAAGTCAGGGACTTACACTGTGGCAGTACATCATGAAAGTACAGGAAAGAGCAAAGGACTACAAAGCTGCTGAGGTTATGGTGTTTTCAAGAGAAGAACAGATAAGTAGTCAAGAAACTGTGAAGGAATACTGCATCCAAGTGTGACTGCCACGTGCTTGGAGATGAGAATGAAAGGCAAAAAAGCAATGGAGAGGAATTAATCAGTCAAGTCTGTCTTCATTCAGCACCAGTACATGAAACCACTGCGAGGTCATGTGAGTGCTCATACAAAATACTGTTACTCAAGCTCCTCAAGATGGGATGGATTTTAATATTTTAGAAGAATAAAATATTTTAATATTTTATTAATATTCATGCACTTTGGAAAAAAATATTTTTTGCTAATGTGTACTAAATTGCTTTTTGGTGTACTGATTTCTCGAATTGTACAATAATTTTTCTAATGTGGCTTTGCAGATGGACTTGACCATAAATCTATGCATGGGATGTACAAGGATGTCATATAAACCTTTCAGCCTGGGAAGTTATGGTTATTCTACTAAGGGGAACTGCAGATGCTGGTATTTGTGAATCAAATAAACTTTTACCTTATTATCATATTTCTATTTAAAAATATAGAACAAACATCTGTCTTCAAATAATAATAGAAAAGTTGATTTTACTGTGTCTTGGAGGCATGAGTTTCTGAGTTCAGTAGGGACCGGAAAAAGGTATTGAAATAAAGTGAAAATATTGGAGGTTTGTGGGTATCTCTGAAAAATAATTGAGATTCAGTTTAATTTCAGTGGGGCCTGGGGATCTGGAAAGTATTCTTGATCTACCAGACTTCTGCAGAGTTAATGCTCTTCTAAAAAATAAATGTTTTCATATGACTTCTAATTATATTCTTTTCTAATGAATAGACACAATTTCAGATGATTTGTGGCAGGAGATAGACAGAAATGTTAAAAAATCAGATGGGAACAATGTGCACTGATGACTTTCCTTGAGTCTCTGTAGGATGATTATTATTGCCTTTTACCAGACATAGAGAGGAAAGTGTATCAGTGAATTGGTAAAAGGTCATTCTACATTTCTTTCTCATTTCCCTAAGAATACAAAGGTTAATCTTTATTTAAGCCCTTTCTCTCTGAAGTAGATCCATTAGCAAGTCAAGGATCAAGGTATAGACATGACATTTCTCAGAGCCTCGTCCAGGCTGGTTTTGAATATTTCCAAAGATGGAGGTGGCACTGTCTCTCCTGGGCCCCTGATCTCTAAGTGAATCTTCCTTTCTTGTGCTAGTTTGAAGATTGCCTGGCTGGAACCTGTGACCTTTGCCTTCTCTTTTTGCTGTGACCCTGAGCAGAGGGGTACTGGGACCATCCTGGGGCTGCAGTCCAACAGGGCTGCCATGAGCACAGGAGGCAGTACACAGCACCAGCTCTGACAGAAGTGTCCCATCCTTCTCCTTCTGAAGAAAGGTGTCGGAAGACGTCCACTGATGAAAGCTACTGCTTTAGGCAACCTCCTCCTGCTATTCATTACAGATTGGCTCAACAAATGAGGCAAGACTTCAAAGTAAGCATAAGAAAGATGACTACTCCAAGAGTCAAAACTGTACACATTTTCACTTATACCACCTTTAGCAAAGCAATATTCACATCCAGTTCTTTCACTTTCTCACATTCTCACCATCAGCAGTGCCCTGCAGCATCAAGGTTCACAGGATAGGTCCACTTGTCAGGAAAGAATTTTCTCTTATATTTGAATTGGTTCAGTGTGTAATTTCATTGTTATTCCCTTCATACCACCTCCAGTCTTGCCTCCAGCTTGTGCCTTGAGACAGGAAAGGACAAATGACCCTTCTGCCTTCTCTAAGGTCTTCTCAGCCCAGAAGGGAGCTATCCCTAGTGTTCTCTCTCCAGCTGCCCTGAATCAGGGGCTCAGCAGTAGTTCTACAACCATCTCTGACAGCACTGCTGAACGGATGGGATCTTCCAAGAGGGCAGAGCCAACATCTGGAGGCTAGAAACCATGTCAGCCATCCTAAGCTAACTGATTCTTATTCCTGAACTGTGACTTTCAGGTAAATAACTCCAATCATTGCAATTTCTGCTCCTAGGAGAATGTTACCTAGACTTTTATTGTTTTTATTGACCTGCCTTGCTTTCCTGTAGCCCTGGAGCTCTGCAATATTCTCTCTGAAATAAGGGGACTCATAATTCACAGTGTTTATTTGACAGCCTTTGTGTGGTCAGGGAAAGGGAAAACAATGCTGGGGAGGCACATTTTCCCTGTTCCCCTTGCTGTGATCCCAGCATGTTTTGTCTCTTCTGCCTGAGCTAATGGGGTCATGTAGTAGGCACAGGCTTAAAGTGTCCTGTGGTTGTAATGTTCAGATCCTCAGAATGTTTGCTGAGCCTGACTCACAAACAAGTTTAACAATCAAGCCAGGGTGAATATTTTGTCAATGACATATTTTTAGAACAATAAATAGACTGGTGATTTATTTAAAAGATGCTCTTGTTTCATAAACATTTCCATAAAAGCTTGAGAAGTTAATTATATGACAATCCTTCACCCCATTGTGTAGGAGCAGAATTAAAACTAGCTTCACTTTCTCTGCTCGGCAGCTCTGTGGTTTCTGATCATACCTGTAATTATTCAGAAGCTCTACTTTAAATGATTGTTAAGTGATTCAGAAATCATATTTATGTGGAACAATTGTTCCACTGATCTTCACAAAAACCCATGGTGGGAAAGCCATCATTCTTTATAAAAAGAAGAGTTCTCTGCATCTTCTCTAATACAGCTCTGGGTCATTTTTAAGTTTTCTCTATAGAAAACCATGCTAATTACAGCTTGATTAGATAAGTAGTTAGTGAAGCAGCAAGTTGCCTGCATAGCCTAGCAAAGCTGTTAGAAAAGGTTTCAGCAACTGAAGCTCATGGGAATATACAGCTTAAACTTCTCAGAATGAGAACAGGCATCCAATCAATATTTAAGCCTATTTCACAACCTTTCTCTCTGTGATTTTAACTTGCTGCTCAGCTAACCAAAAGCTTGCGATATGACACTTTCTATTTTAGTATGTCTTTTTTTTTACAAGATTGAGAGGGGAATTCTTAATACTGAAAATCATTAGAAGTAGTTCACCTCACGATTTCTTTGTTAGACTACAAACAGAATTATAGATGGATTCAGGAATATGGAGTCTGAATACTTCATATTGACAAGAGGTCAGAACTCCACTCTAAGGTATACCCATGCAAATCAGAAGAATTTTTTTCCCCAAGATTCAGTGTAGTTAGTTTAATTTTAGCTGGTATAACTTTTAAGATTATTTTCAGGAAGGAATTTCTTACAAAGTAAGAAGTGGTACATGTAAAAATTGCTATTCTTATCAATTTGCACTTTTGTTTTTCACTATGTAATCCTTTGCTGGTGAAGTTTAAGGATTCGGACAGACATTTGTTAGCTCCATAAAGGAAAAGTGAAAAATACCATGAAGACCTCCTATAATTTTTTTTTTAATCTCAAGCTGAGTTACTACCCACATGACCCTGAAAATAGTATTACTTCCTGAATATACAGCCTTGATGAACAATAGTTTTTTCTTTCATGACAGGTTTATTGTTTTGTTGAGGAATTGCTTGAGAGGTATTTCATTGTATATAGTGAAGGTGTACTTGGGCTACAGTGGTGCATTCCTTTAATATGTTAGGCAATAATTTAATGTCACCTTTTTGTACACAGGGACTTCATTCTGTTAAACTGACTGATTACTTTATCAGGATTAATTTGCTGGAATTTGTATAAAGCAGTGTATAAAACTTCAGTCCTTTGCCAAGAGGGCTGGATCTGTGTGAGAAAAGCAAAGCAATGCATGCTGCACGGGGAGGCCTGCAGGGTGTTTGGACCAAGAATTTGTCCAGTTTCTCTTTCTGTCCAAGGCAGACACAATTAAACCCATCATTTGCCTTCCATGTCAGACATCTACGTGAATTGTTCTCAGCAGTCATCTCTTGTGGCCTGAATCTGCAGATACACAAACCTCTACCTTACACCTCTTTCCACTGCCACTGGGGAAGCCCAAAGAGGCAAAGATGTATTTTTGAAAATTGTATCCCATCATGACTGAGCAGTGCCAAACCATCCATGAAAAAAAAATTGTCCCGAAGTTCTGAAAAATATTTATCATTGATTTCTCAAAAGCATCTGCTGCTGTTCTGACAGTCATCTAAATGGGATTGTGCTGAGGAAAAGCTGACCTTCTCCTTTCTCCAGTGAGGTCTTCTATTGGAATTTGATAAATAAAATCAGTCAAAACACCTTTAAATTTCCTCTTAGAATATCTCCCCAGACAGAAGCCAAAGTGAAGAACATTAGCCTAATTCTCTCTTGACATAAATCCATTGAACTAAATTAATCTACCTCTTGGAACAACCTGATCAGTGAAGTATCCCTTTAGCTCAGCACCCAGGACCTAAACTAAGTTACATCAGCAGAGAATTTGTTTTGCTATTGCTGCAGTCAGAGAATTCTGATTTTAGTATCACACTAATAGATGTTCTTTGCAATGCTTCATGATGAGATTTCAGCAATAAAACTTAACTTGTGTTTCCTTACAATTTTAATTTACAAAATTGATCCAGACAGAAAACAAGAAGATTTTCTTTCAGAGTCAACAAAGATGTTCCTGTGAAGTTTTGAAGAAAATCTATTAAGCTATGTTTGAATCTCACTTCATTAAACATTTAGGCTGACTCACTGTTTTGATATTTGTTATAATGGCTTTTGTATCTTGCTGAAAAACTTGTTGCACTGTTGCTCTCAGTCAGAATTTCCAGAGAGCTACAATGTTTTGGAAAGCACAGTGCTAGTTATGTGTGAAGAAGCAGTCATCAATGAAAACACTGGAGTAATTATATCTACTTGAATATTTTTCCTAATGTTGTTTTGAGGAGCCCAAAGCACATCTTGCAATAGTGAGGGCTCCCAGCCATTATCACACCTAAATTCCCCCTGATGAAGCAAGACAGACTCTTGCCTCTTTATTGTCCATCCCGTCTCTCTATGTGTCTGTGTAAGGTCTTCCTATTGAGGTGCAGTTTTCATGCACATTAGTCACCCTGAGCAGTGTGCACAAAGTTGATCCTGAGCTGCACCGTGCCATCACTTGCCAGCAGCCTTCACTGCTAATCCACCATGAAGGATGCTTCATTTGCCGCCAGGTGGGTTGCACAGAGGGGCTGTGTTGTCCCACTTCTCTCGCTGCTGTCCAGAAAATTGCAATCATGCTTTAAAATGGACAAGTGGAAAAAGGCAGCCTCGCATGCCGTGCACACATTCTGCCTCATTTAGCACCTACATTAAAAAAAA
>VWZN01006818.1:558537-570304 GCA_013396955.1 Regulus satrapa
AAAAAAAAAAAAAATTAATAGAGCTGCCAAACAAATTACGTTGGATTAAATTAGATTAGTGAGCCAAAAAATTAAGACATCATGGCAGACAGGTCTAGGAATGCTGTGGCAAAATTGAGTACGGGATAGCCAGCTCTAGCAAAAAGTGAATTTATTCAATAAGCTACCACTGTAATAAAAGTATTTTTAAAATGTCAAATGGAACTAAAACATTTTAGGCATGTGATGCATTAGCCAAAATTTTGAACATTTGCCTTGAGCTCCATAAACATAAAACTGATGGAATATGTTTAGCAGGCGATACAGATTGTCTTTATCTGTATTAAACTGCACATGTTCATTGTAATGCAGGCCAGTTATAAATGCAATACAGATCTCACATCTCTCTAATCTCATCCAATGATAACATCTATGCTTTTCTCTTACTTTGAAAAGTGCTGGTCACTTCTCTCTTGGGGTATTATTTCTGTTGACTGAAAATACGAATATTGAACATTAATGATCAACACTCCCCCAACACCTGAACCAATCAATGCTTTGATTACTCTAATTAGGGTACTGGATTGGGTGTCAGATGGAACATTCACTACATTTACTATCAATAATCTTGGAAAATCGCTGCTATTCTCTGAGTCTAGGTCCTGCACCAGATTGCAGAGATAAAGCAGAAGAAGCCTCCTCTGTCAATCCCTATCTGGTTTATACTGATGAACTGGGAGTTATGGGGTTCTTGGATGCTTCTGACAATGACTGTAGAAAGCATGAACAGAGTGGGAGTTCTCAGATAAGATAGCCAGCCCTCCCAGAATGTGGGATTTCAGAAACATCCTCCAATTGTCTGAATAGGAAACCAATCTGAAAGAGAAAACCAAGCTCCCTATTGTTTTATGAGTAAATCTATGAAGAAAAGAGTCAACCTTTTCTGTAGCACAAGAGTTACAATATTTCTAGAAATTGCATTATTTAAAAAGTGCCAACCCAATAAATTTTCTGGACTTTTAAATAGATATCTTGATAGTTCTTACTTTAATTGACCATGAAAGTTTCTCAGCAAAGCAACTGGAGGCTTTAAAAATTGTATGCTTGAGACGATATTTTGGGAGGTTAGGATTCCTGCATCCTATTATTGAAACCTCCACATAGGTCTATTAGGTGGAAAAGGACAGGGGCTGGTAAATCAAAGGGGAAAGATTGTGACTGCTGTGATATCAGTTTAGAAAAGGAGGGAACTGGCTGCAGAGAGGGGAGAGGGTCTGAGTTGACCTGTGGTTAAATTGTGGTTGCAGTATATCAAAATCATTTGTGGGTTCTGCAGTAATATTTGTGGAAGGCATTGAGAAAAGCATGGCAATAACTGATGGTTGGGGTCCAGAAATACTGTTAAGTCTTGTTTTAAAATCAGGCAGCATCAGAAAGTTGGTGACAGTGTGTGGCAGTGATGGATTAACCCTTTGTTTGACTGGCGACTGAATAAAATGCTTCCTCAACCTGTTTGCCCAAGGCCAAGATGTACACATCTTGTCATTGGCATTGGTACACATTGGCATAGCTGTGCTGGGGGTACAAGTTCTGAGCAGGCACAGCACAGCACCAGACAGAGCTGTTGGGGGGCTTTGGGACCCTTTGTGCCTGTTCATCAGCTATCATCATCATCATCTTCGTCATCATCCTCCTCCTTCCCTCTGCTCTCCTCTGGAGTTTAAATACAGGCGTGTTTCTCTATCGTCAGGACTGCCAGAGGGAAGTTTTGGATTTTGTTGCCAGTTTCCCTGTATCTTCTGAGCTTGCTAGGAAAGATCAGAGGAGGAGCTTTTCCTTCCCATTTATCTCACACCATAACTCTCAACACCATATGGGGGATCTGCCTGCTCCAAAGAGCATATGCAGGTGCACTGTTCTGGCACGCACAGGAGCTTCATGCGAGATGCCTTGATTCAACATGACTTCCAAACCAGAGGAGGACGCAGCACGCTCCAGACGAGCTAAACATGGCTGGCAGCCATTCTGCTAGGCCGTGCTCTCCAGCTGCACTCCGTGGCCAGGACCCTTGGGCTCTCTGGCCAGAGGGATGGTTGCTCTGCCTGCCCGGGGCAGCGGCCCAGCCTGGCAGCCAGCCGGCCTCCCCAAACCCCCGCGGCTGCCTGAGCCACAGCTGGGCCTCTCCCCAGGGCGCTTGGACAGACGCCTTCCTCCAGATGCCCAGGGAGGGATGGGAGGCTGGGGCGGGAGGCGGAGGCCAAGCCCAGCGAGCTCCTGGCTGCTGGACACGTGGATTGTTCCAGCTGACAGCACCATGCCCAAAGCAATCACTCACCTGCCTGAAGCAGAGCAGCCCCATATGTAACCGGACGGTTTGGCCTCTGCTTGGTTCAGCGGGTTTCCGTCTCACACTAAGAGGTGTTCAGCAGTATCAAAACTGACATTTTTCTACATTTGTATGTGGTTCAGACAAGGACAACCCAAGAAGTAAGTGCAAAAGCAAGCTGACAGTTACTGGTCAGGTAACCTTCAATAGCACTGGAGGGAAAGGATAGGGATATGGGTGGTGGAGGGAAATGGGAATCTCCAGAGTCAGTTTGTCAGATTAAACTGTTGTCTTCCTCTCTAAGTCAAGTATCCCCAGGAGCTGAGCATGGGCTTTGTTCTTCAGATGAGCTCTGTAAGTCATGACAACTCTGGACATATAGGACAGATCCAGTGGCACATTGAGAGGGGTGGCCAGCTGAGGAAAGTCACTAGCAATGGTTACATGCAATACTAAAGCACAGTTCATTATGAACTCATTACACTCTTACAAACTTTTTATTCAGTCTTTTCTCCTCTATTTTTTCTTCTCATGTAATTTTTCAGGCATTTGGGCCAAGGCAGACACGGACAATGGCCAAACAACATGCATGAGCTTTGACTGTGCAGGAAGTGGCTACTACCCAGAGGAACTTAGTAGTCCTGGGTACCATGATTTTAAATTTAAATTTTTACCATTATATTAAATTGCCGGTTTGGATTTCTTCCATCTCTAATCACCATCTCTAATCACCAAATCTCAGTTTGTATCCTGAGATTGCAAAGCAGGTGCAAAGGGGGATGAATGTGGCTTGTTGATAAGGGCATGGCATAAGAGTTGTGGCACAAAAGGGCAATAAACTCCTGAGTTTGTGTGGCAGCCGAACCTCCTGCACAGATAGATATTTATTTAGCTCTTGAGCATAAATATCTCTAGTGAATTTCAGAATCTCCCTCAAACAGGAATACTGAGCCTAAGGCATACTACCATCTTAATACCGAGCTTCTGCAAGAAGTATTTCTGTGTGAATTTGACTTGTAACTCCAGGTGATTATAGTTTCTTTTCCAAAGAGCTCAACTACAGTAGAGAAACCCATATAATTTAGAAAGAAGCCAGTTCTGTGAAAGGAATGAGTTTTATGTGACGATACTAAATTTGGGTGTGACAGATATACTGAAGGAAAACTGTTTTAAAATAACACATGTGCCTCAGAAGTTGTGGCTATCTGCCCATCCTTTCCTGCTTGCACTAACTTACCCAGATGTACGTGTGTCTCCTTGCTTGGAAAATATTTTCTAACTCCCCTGCCTTTACGACCCACTGGCCCAAGCCCAAAGTCTTGGTAGTATCACATTTCTGTCTGCATGACTCTGTGTTCACAGCAAAAGTAATTATGGCAACCAGTGTTGGGTAAGTACCTTGGTGTCTGGATGGATGGATGGATGGATGGATGGATGGATGGATGGATGGATGGATGGATGGATGGATGGAAGAACACTGCTGGAAATTAGTTTATCTGTGTTAACACTAAAATCTGTAAGAGGGTGGGGTCAAATCATCCTTATTTCTTACTATAAGACTCTGCCGATGGACATAATGTCTGATACAGAGAGGAGGCCGGGACTGATTTTAACCCTTTTCTGGTCAAGTTTGTGCACAGCAGTGATATTGGGCAATGGGGCAGATGGTACTTACTATACCCAGTGGCTGCTGTCTAGCAAACACATTTTTCCATTATATAGAGAAGAGCAGCATTGTTTTTGTGAACGCAGACCTTGTTTTAATGGTGTTTTAATTGCCTCACAGCTGTGAGGCAACTACATCTCAGGTGGTTCCTTGGCCTTACCCTTGAGATGTTTCAAACCTTGAAGCAAGACCATGATGTAGAACACCACTTGCTGTGGCAGTTACACTCACAGCACAGACAAAACACACACTGCTTGCCCAGGAGCTTGTAGACTGAACTCAAAAGCTGAGGTGATAGTACCAGAGAGATGGCTTTTCTTCTTGAAACACAGTTGCCATTTTTTAAAACGCTTAACGAGAAATGTAGGGGTTTAGGGTTTTTCATTTGTTGACTGCCATAAGCAGCTTCCAGGACAAGTGTAAATTAATAAATGGTTTTCTCCAATCAAACATGAGGAAATCTGTGGCCCTCACTAGGTTCTGGGGCTGTTGTGGATGCATACCATTTTATTTATTTCTGTTTAGATTTTAAAGTGTGCAGCAGTGCAGTGGCAGTTCTGGCTCATTATAGAATAGTGCATCTTCAAACAGGTTCACCTTCCACCTTATGAGAATTCTTTGATCCTATATCTTCTTTAAAAATAAAGAACATCTTTTGAGGGTAAAAAATCAGGAAATATGTGTTTTGTTGCTATCATAAATGTGAAGCTAGTGTGTGATGGTAAAACAGCTAGATTAGGCTAAAATGTGAAAATTGAAATAAACAAGATAAATTAACCCAGATCAGAAAGAGATGAGGTCTAGCAGTGATCACTTTGAAAATATTGGTCTTATGTCCATGAAGGTAAAAGTGTCTCTGTTTCCACAACAGAAAAGCCAAGATGAAAGGGCCTGTCTGTATTTACAGGAATTTTGCCGGATTTCTGCACCAAAAGAAACAAACAAAGAAAACCAAAACCAAAAATAACAAAATCCTGCTTACTTGTTATGATTAGAAATGTAAGAAAAAATTGGATAGGAATGGTACTGCTATAGTAAAAAAGTCCAGTTAATGAAGAACACAGTATACCTACAAAACAGATACTTCTCATCAGAGAAATGCTTATTAGAGAAGCCCCCTGTTCAGAAGGTGTGGGGATTTTGAGACACTTGGTAATAAAAATAATTTATTGAGATGCAATCACAGTATCTTATAATATCATAGTACATAACTGTATTTTTCCTTGGGTTTTTGGAGCTTTTAACACACCAGCCTTGATATGCATAAGTTTATTGCATCTTTTGTTATGTCAGTGGTCATGAATTTCTAACTCCTTTGAACTAGGTTTTTTAAAAGAGTGAGTGGAAGAAAGTGTTCTCAGTAAACATCTGTTAAGATCGTTAGACACAAGAAAGGAAACTTTGCTGTCACAGTAGCCTTCTTTGTTCAGCGTAATCTAACTAGTCATCTCCTGTACTGGGAGCTATCTTGTCAGCTAGGTACTGTTTCTCTTCTGCTGAGGAAAATCAGACTGACTTTTGTGTTACTAATTCCCTGAAGAAACGAGAACTGTTACACTTCTGAACCATTTCCCAAAGTATTGCCATCTTATATCACATTCTGTGCCAGATTGGGGATTTCCATTTCTTATCTGGCTCCTTAGTGTGCAGCCCCTGCACCCCCTTTGTACCTCCCTCTGCATGCTGTGGACACCGTAAAGATTTTCTCTCCATGCACAACATATAAAACAAGCTTTTTTTTTTTCCTCAGTGGCCAGTCCCCACCTCCCAACCAGTATTTGCCTGGAGGAAAGCCAGCTGTTTCTGAAATCACTGAGAGAACAGTGCTATCAAAAGCCTGCCAAATAATGCAAGAGGGAGCTGAAAGAGATGCTCTGAGATAACATTTCAAGCTTTTTGCTACGTTTTCTTTTGGATGAGCCTGCAAACCAGGGAAGGGTCAATCAGATTTCAGGACACAGAACAATATTTCTGAGGCTTTTCCCCTCCCTACCTTATTATACTGTAGTCTTCAGTAGTAGTTCTTCTTGACTGGTCAGGATAGGACTCAGAGGTCAGCTCTGAGTATTCTGCAGGTTGCTTCAGAGGTGATTGCTCTCAGTGCAGATTGCTCACAGTGTCCTTTACTAGTCCTCTCTGGTAAAATTGTTCATGCTTTTCATAAGCAAACCATGGCAGTGCGTGAACTATTAACCTTAATCCATTTGACATTCTCCTTTCCATGTTTTAAATATATTTACAGCTTTCAAGGAGGTTCTTGGCCTTTCTCTTTTTATCCTGGGCTTTTCTCAGTGGACCCCAGCTTTATTTCACCTTCTCCTGTACTCCTGTGTGTAATGTATCTTTCTTGCGGCCACAAGGTTTGGCTTGTATGAAGTGAAATATAGGAGCATAAACATATTTCTATACTCTTATTTCCAGGGCATTTATTTACTAGAGATTTTCTGAACCCTTTACATGAAATCACAATAAGTCAGGTAAAAAAAGGGAAAAAGTCCAATTGATGCTGAAAGCAGTCCAACAGAAAAGGGTGTTTAACACCAGCTGGCAGCCTGACGTTGATTCTCCCTTGGTTTCTGGAACCTGCTCCTTGCAGCATGGCTTCATCTGACAATCACTGTAGTCCCAAGTAGAGCCATGCATATTGTATATTGATGTATACTGTATTATACTGTATATTTTTTCACATAAGATCTGGGCCCAACATAAAATAAATCTGGTTTAGACTGTAGAAAAGTATCTCACAGCATAGTCTTGAAAAGAAAAGATCAGCAGCTCCATCAGGAGCTGATGGTCCTTGTCAGCAGGCAGTGATTCATACCTACTAGGGCAGCTCTCTTCTGTCACTGCAGAGGAGAAGGTCCCATCCATACTAGTGTGGCAAGCCTCAGCTGTCATTCTAGTTCTCAGAAGTAAAAGTCCAAAGCAGCACAGTCCAAGCTGAGTCATTCTGTGCCTGTAACAGAGTGCAGCTGGTTGTGCCACTGCAGGTGCTTTTGGTACCTCTTTTTCTGCGACTGACCCTTGTGAAAGTGATGGGTCTGGAAACTCAGAGCCCCATATGGCAACTTCATGTGGTTATCCTGGCTACTCAAGAGCACTGCAAAAGATAATATGTGGCTTTTTGCCATAATTCTCTCTTTCATAGAACCCAAACCAGACCATGCCTGTATTCCCACAACACATTTTTTTTCCTGCCCTTTCTGTAACTATAGTGAGTCTACGGTCTGTCATTACTGAAAAGTCCAGGCACCTCCCAGTCCATTACATAATGTCACTGATGTAGAGAAGCAGAGTGAATGCCATTTAATGAGGAGGGATTAAAGTCCAGCATGAACATTTTTTTAAAATAGATACTCAAACTCATTTCCAAACCAATATCCAACTTAGTTTCTTACTCTGATAATGACCTTTTGTTGGTGATTAATGAAAGATGCTGAAACTATCAATAGCTGGATAAAATGACAAATAGTCAGACCAAAGGCTTATGCAGTTTGGTACTCTTGTGTGTGTATGGAAGAGTGAAAATGTTTGTATAATGAAGGCTAAGAATGAGTTAACATATGTGATACTGGGAGCAGCTTTCAATAATTTTTAGCTCAGAGGCTTTCTCTACCAGAAATGATTGTTACTTACTCTCCCATTAACATGTTGGGTTTTCTGTCAAACCATGCAACAAAACTGCATGCAAAAACCCCTTTGGCAAAGAACAATCCCTTATCAGCTGATCCCCTTTACTCACCTCTTTGGCAGCTCATTCAGAGGCCTATCATAGATCTCTAATGCGGGATTTGTTCTTATAATAGCTGCACTGACTTCCAAAAATGCATAATATGTTTTCAGGCATCCCCTGTTCCTATTTTTACTACACTTCCTCATTTTTCGGTTGCTTGTGTCAGTTTGAGACAACAGTGTCTCCCTTGATCTCCTTTACAGAAAGAGACATTGAAGTTTTTTAGTTTCAAATTGGTTTTAAGAGAGAAGTTAAAAAATTCAGATTTTAAATTTGCATAGGTTCATCTTCATAGTATTGGAATGCCTTGCACTGATGCTTTAAGTGATGGTTATTAGTATCTATCATGTGATGGTTACTCTTCACCCTTGCATTGGAGTGAATTGTGTTCCCTGGAATGTTTTATTTTGGTACAGCTTTATCAGTTTTGCTTTTGTTTAGCTTTGTTTTCCTGGAAAAATGCACATGTTATTCTGTACTTATTTTAGAGAAGCCAAGGTTAGAGAGAAAAAATAAATATTCTGTATTTATTTTAGAGAGACAAGGTTAGGTTGAGGTAACTCATTCCATGGTTGCAGGTTTACGAGTTCTGCTTCCACAGATAAGCTTTGCCCTAGTTTTAGAGAGGTTCAGTTGCAGCAGAAGAGCAAAGTTGCCTACTGCAGGTTTTATTGAGGGGTTTAAGCAGTATTTAAGATACTTTGGGCCAAAGATGAGAATTATTTGAATGATTGATCGCAATGTGAACTCCGTTTTTGTTGTGTTTGAAAAGACAATGCAAGATCTGCAGGAAAAAATCTGAATTCTCATGGTCAGTTCTGTGAAGTGCTGTGTGAATCTCTGGGGTACAACCTGAGTGCCTCACACCAGATATATCACATTAGTAATAAAGAAGAAAACATCTGAAGTTAGACACAGATAAGCATGAAACACATTCCAGCCAACTGCATGTGAAAGTCCTCATGCTACAAGTTAGTATTGACAGGGAATGACTACTTCACCAGCAAAGACCAAGGAGGACCATCCCAGAGGAGGTAGGTTTGAGCTCCAAACTTCTTGGTCCTGTGACACACCAGATTCTCTCCTCACATGGACTCTGCCTGTGTTTTCAAGTTCACAGAACATGGATTGGCTGAGAAAATAATGCTGAGAAGAAGTCCAGCAGGTGGAGGTTTCTCATTAATATTAATCTGTGTTCTGGTGTCTCATGTGTCATGGGATTCCTGAACAACTGCATTCCTGGTGTTAAGGAACTGACTATATGTTCATGCTAGCACTCTCTGGGATGCTCTGAGCAGCCACCAAAAGGGCTGTTTCAAAATAGCGTGAAGTATTTTTGTACTGAGGAAGTTGAGACTGATGCTTTCTAGCCTTTTTAGTTCAGGTGCCTCTGCTGTGGTCATTTTAAATGCTCTCAGGCTGAAACCAAGTAACAGAAAGCAAAAAAACCCAACAAAGTACTCACTAGGAATTTGGTATGAAGGAGGGCATCTCAGCTTGCTGGTGCACTCAGATTTTTTCAGGCATGCATCCAGTATTAAATTCAGACTCTTAATTTCCTTTAGGCTATGATTTTGTGTGTCTCAGTTTATTAATGAGTACCCAAAACATTTAAAAGTCTCATATAATCCAGAAACTTCCTAATGGCCCAGACAGCTCCATAAAGCAAGTAAGCACTGGTAAAGTAATAGCAACCATAACAGCTGCAGATTACTTCCTAGAGATTTATGTCCTCCCTTCAGAGCACGGAGACAGGAAGGGGTGGCTGGGTCACCCCTGCAGTGGAATGCACCCAGGGGCAGCCCACATCAGGCCCTTCTGCAACCTACAGAGCTCCTTCAAGGTACTGCTCTTTACTCCCACCTGAGCCTGTTATTAGGGGGCTGTGCAGTTTAATACAAGGTGTAAGGGATAAACCAGGTTTTAGTTCCTTCCAGTCACTGGAACAGTGCAGCCACTGTTGTGCTACTGACAGCATTCCCCCAGGCTCCTTGGCCTGGTTACAGCTTGGGTAGCTGCAATCTGCCTACTTTCAGTCTCCCCAGAGCTCCTGTTGGCAGCATTATTCCTTTTCCACTTCTTGTCCTAATTTAGTTGGGTTATCTCGCTGTGCACTGCTAAATGCTACTACAATCCATATCAGAGGTGGCTACATGTCAGGTTTGGGTGAAGCAGTCTCTCATTAGGGGACCTTGTCTTCCAGGCTTTGCTCCTGTGAATAATCCAGAGCTATGTAATTAGGCTTCCCGAGGTCCAGTGGTACAACTGGGCAATGCACTCAGAAGAATAATATCACCCAAGCAGCCTGGAGTTTAATGCACATCTACACAGAATCCTTTCAGGAAATGTGAAGTCTTTGTTTAAATTTTCTGTTTCAAACCAATTAGAAAGTAAACATAATGTTGGGGGAAAAAAGTGAGAAAATGGAAGGGATTTATCTTGCTTGCTCTGAAACCATTTAAAGCTTGAGGCTTTGAATATTCCTATATACTGAAGAATGATATCCACAGCCTTTTGGCTCAATCTGGGTTCACTGGAAGCCAGAATTAAAAATGCAGCCCACTGGGCTTGTGTGTAAATGAATTAAAACCAGTAGAGTGCAGATTCCATTGTTTTTAGGATCTTTGCACAGATCTACAATTTATATAGATGTTTATAAAAAACTTGGAGAAAATATTTTTTAAATGAAGGCAAATTACATGTATATCTCTTCTGCTAGTAGACATCCACTTTTCTTCCCTCCTCAAGTCTCTGGGCTAAGCAGCTCATTAGTGTTCCATGGTGAGAGGTGCCCATCTGAAGGCAAGACTGAGAAGGTGAATTATCCCTGGGGCTACCTTTTGCTCTGCTCTGACTGGGGAGCAGGCTTTTATTCATCAATTGACAGGATGGAGTGCAGGCACCCTGTCTAAGTAAATAATGGGAAAGGCCTCTAAATTTCCTGCATGTGATGTAAAATATAACCTTGATCTTTCATTCTTGAGCAACAAGGCACAGCAGCTGTGAGTTTCATACAACAGAAACTTCATACAATACATATGCACATATTTAAAAATTGCAGAACTTTTAGGTAAGTTATACATGCATTTGTTTTCAGATGCAGTCAATATCTACACTGGCAAGAGATTTTTAAGTTTTGATATATGGCCCTGATGGCTGCCTTTGTAGGGAGAAATGCATCCTTAAACACTGCACTGTCAAAGTAATATCCACAAATTGTTCAGCGCCCATCACTGGCAGATAGTAAATATTTTATACCTTACTGAAAAATAATATTTCTTCTTCTCAAGTATTGCTCATGTGTTCCCTTTGGGCAACTTTCAGAATACCCTTTTGGGATTAATAAAAACTAATAGTTCCCTTTATGCTTTTAAAGCTTTCATCACATGGGCTCCCCAAAGCGCTTCCATGGCAGCAATCCTAGTCACTTACTTTGAAAAACAAATATGCATTAAGGGGAGCATAGGGAAAGTAAAACTTCTGTCCTTTGTTCCAGCATGAAGATGTCACCTATGCTGTGTGCAGGACTGCCTCTAGCAGGGATGGTCTCTCTGCAGGGGTGGCATGGAGGAACAGCCCAGCTCCAGGAAGATGTTTCAAAACATTGTACAAAGAAAATGAATGGTGTGCCTGGGGCAGGCTGCTAGGCTCAGAGGAAAGGCTATGAATAAAGGTGTCATATAGCTTTCTGTTTTTATATCCACACGATTGTTACTTCCCACATACTGATCTTTTTATTGCTGTATTTGCAGCTGGATTGAAATTATTTTGTTTAATGATAATTCTTGCTTTAGGAACAGATGCTCCTTACATTAATTCAGATAAGACTGACACTGAGTAGGATTGTTGGAGGGGCATCCTGGTTAGCCCACAGGCACCTCTGCCTTCTCTACTTTCAGGGAGCAGGTTGTTGATGATGCTGGCCCAAGCTTCATTTGCCATGGTTATGGTTTTGAGAAGCAGCAGTGTGTCATTATGTCCCTGGAAGCTGGACATTAAAATAGGAAGAATGTAAATAAAATAATAATAGTAATATTATCAATAATATTAATATAATTAATAA